>PVJI01006733.1:0-84134 GCA_004026765.1 Micronycteris hirsuta | reverse complement strand
GTTGGTTCCTAAACAGCCCTTGAATCTGTACCCCTCTCTCCATCTGCATTGCCAGTGCCCTAATGCACACTAATCTCATTTGTTGCCTTAAATCTTGCAATAGCATTTTAAATGATCCACCAATAGATTCTTATCTTCTCTATAAACTACACTGCAACAGGTATAATTTGTCAAAAGCACCAATTTTATTAAAATACTCTGCTGTACCTCACAGTCCGACCTACCGCACTTGACATTCATGCACAATACACACGCCATGTGCACACTTGGAAATCATGGATGTGCAGGCCTGTCTCTCATGATAGGCCCTTTTTACATGTCAGGTTCTTAGTCTGTTTGTCTACACATTCCTCTTTGTGCCTAGATGACTCTTAATTCTCTTTTGCGTCACAGATAAAAAGAGTATTTCCTCAGGGAAGCATTTCCTAATGCTTAGGTCTTTCTTATATGCTCTCACTGGACAGTAATGTGGACCCATGGACCCAAATCCACGTGAACCTGATTTTCAAGACAATGCTTTCAATCAATAAGATACCCACCACTTTCTAGCTCAAGTTTCCTTCTACAGCGTCTCATAGTTCAAGAAAAGCTACACTACTAAATAGATAGTCCGTTTTTAATTTTATGCTCAGAGACAACATGAACCTAAAGGGCAAAAACTTGACCAATGTTGAATGTAATAGTTTTCTGTAAGTGTGATTTAATATTTAATAGTTTTTGCTTATATCCGAAGTTGACAATAAATGAGAATCTGTAGGATTCCCAAAGTTGTGCTTCAAGGACAGATGTACCAAGTGTATTTTTTAGCATGAGTGCTGTCCAGAAGCGGGCAAGCCAAATGAAGCAGTGACTTTGGGAGGGCTCTCACAGCCATTGACCTCTGTTAGAAGAATCTGACAACACAATGGGTATCTTTGCAAGTCATCTTAGCAAGTAAAAAAATAAGTAAGAAATCTGTTCTTGGAGAAAAGAGGTGAGATGTACTAATGAGGCAGCTTAGAGAGGTTTGCATTTTCACTCTTTGTGCCACGTGATAAGATAAAAAGGGCTCCTGTCTCTATCACCCTTCACAACATTAAATTCACTTAACTTTTTTTCACTTTAACAGCTAAGGATGTTATCACTTATGGTGAGGTCAGGGAGAGGGTAATACTACTCTTAGCGATGCTAATGAAAAAGCACAGTGGTGACATGAGTTAATTGCCTAGTTACCACACAATCACCAATTTGTGCTCTACTGATGTTAACAGAGAATGCAAGAGAGCTGGCATTATGTGTACTGAATACTGCCTGATATATGAACAGTGCTTGGTAGGATGTGATCCTTTCACAAACAAACGGGTTCACTCACATAAATAAAGAGGATTCAGAAAAAGTAGGTTTTCCCATATTTATGGGTCTGGTGCTGCCTAACAATGGACCTAATAACAATGATCTTTATTTTAAATATTTCCCTTTTAATCATTCAGGTTTCAAATATCTGGTTTCTAAATTAAAAAAAAATCAATGTCCAGCTATAAAAATAGCTCTTTTACTCCTAAACACTAACTTAACTTTGATTTTGCTTTTCTAAAAGTGAAGTATCATATGATACATTAGAAGTACAGAGGGAAGAAATAAATTAGGTTACATAGACTCAGTTCCCTTAACAGGAAAAAAAATTCACTAAACAAATTTGTTGAATAAAAGTCTCTTTTACTAGCATTTGGTAAGTTCTTTACTTCCACTCATTTTCAGGGTCTTCATGTGTGTTTTTATTAACATTTCCACAGACCCCTGAAAACAAACAAAAAGTCCCTATTTTTGGTGTACTTTTGGAATCAACATCATTGAGGTATAATTGACTTATGATAGAATTGATTTATTTGAAGGTACAGCTCAACAAAAGTACACCAATTTTAAAGCAAGGCTTATTTGGTGCCTCTCTAAAGGATGGCTTCAGTTAAAACTAGGAATTGGTTGCTTCTATAAAGTCATCCATAGCATCTCTAAATCACCTCTTGAGAAATTTAATTCTCAGAATACCAAGTAGAGTCCATACCTTATGTACCACCTAACAAATGCAAAGTGACCATAAGAGTAAATTCTGTCAAAATAATTTCATGCTGAGCAGTTTTTGGCTATAGCCAAATAGAATGTAAATACATTTGCTGATAATGTGGCACAATGAGCAGAGTGATAACAATTAAAGTCATGAATTCTTGGTATTATTCAATAAAAAATATATATTAAATGCAAGTTACCTGTAGATAATAGAGGCACAGTAATGAACAGAATGACAGAGTCTCTAAATCTTGTTACTTCACCTTTCTTACCATTTTTATAAGCTATTTAATACTGTGTACTAAATCAATTCCTGTTCAAACTAACCAGAGTACATCTGTTCTCTAAATGCTAACCAATAGAGCTGCTAATGCTTGCTTTTCTATTTGCCTGGTCCCAAAGTATTCTGTCTTTCACTGAATATTCTGACTGCTGACTCAGTATATTGTCTACTCTATAAAGTAAATATGGGATTATTTCTCCTTTCCATTGATGGGAAAAGCAATTTTCCAATTGTTTAGAAACTGAATAGAATACTCATTGTGTAGAAAAGTGACCTCTATTAAGCTTGTCCTTAAACTGGTTCATGCTCCTAGTTTTGTAGGCTGCAAGAGAATTTTAGAGTCAATACTGGGACATGTCGGGATTGGTTAGATTGGGTTCTCAAAGTGTGGTAGACGGATCAACAGCAGGAACATTACTGGGGACCTTTCTAGAAATGTAAATTCTTGGTTACCACCCCAGACCTACTGAATCAGAAACTCAAAAGGTAAGGCCCCCAGTCTGTGTTTTAACTAATCTTCCAGGTAATTCAGATGCACACTTGGATTGATAAACTCTGGGCTGAATTATGCTCAGATAATAAACTTCATATGACTTTAAATACCACAGGTTAATTTCTTGCCCATGCACAATAATTTTTGTATGTTACATAGCTGTTCTGTGATGTCCTCACCTCAGAATCTAGCCTGATGGAACAGTGCTGCCACTTTAGAGAGAAAATATATTTGGCAACTAAATCTCCTAGCCTAGAAATATACGTGTCGTTTCCAGGGATTATTGCTACTTCATCTACCAGCCAGGATGGTGCCTTTCTCACCTGCCAGGGGCCAAATGAACTAGGTATATTTTTTACTCTTGTAGTTAAGAAATATTTGAATTTCTCAACTCTACAAATCTCCTAAATTTTTCTATTTCTTTTTACTTTTACATATAAATCAGCCAAATCACTTTGTTAAAAAAATATTTTATTTATTTCTTTAGAGAGAGGGGAAGGTAGGAAGAAAGAGTAGGAGAGAAAGATCAATCAGTTGCCTCTCATATGCACCCTAACCAGGGACCAGGCTCACAGTCCAGGCATGTGCCCTGACTGGGAATCAAACCGGCAACTTTTTGCTTTGCGGGATAATACCTAACCAACTGAGCCACACTGGCTCACTTTTTTAAATCATGTTATATTTTTTCTTGCATTATCTTGCTAAACATAACCAAAAGTGAAAAAAATATATTTTTAATATTAACTTTCAGAAAGTGTTCCCTGACACTCAAGGTAACTAGGCATATAATTTGACTCCCAAGTTAATATAAGCAACAGTCTACCAAATACTTCACTGAAACATTTCATTTGGGAGTGTGTTTGAGTCTGCTGTCTGTGCCATACGCAGGGGGCGGAAGCCTGCCAAGAACTGTCTCTCTGATTGTTCCAGTCCTGTGGGGCACCACTAAAGCCAGGTGCTCAAAAGGTGTCCCCTGTGTGGACTCATGTACCTGCTGGCTCTAGTTTGGCTGTAGGAGAGCATGGGCAGGGTGCACCTGTCCATGCTAACAAGGTAGATAAAGAGCACAAAAATGGTGTCCACCAGCACATCTGCAACCTAAAGGACTTAGAAAAAGAAGAATAAACAAAGCCTAAATTTAGTAGAGGGAAGAAAATAAAATGATCATAGTGGGAATAAAAGAATTAGAGACTAAATAGACAACAGAAGAGATCAATAAAACTAAGAATGGTTATTTATTTTTTAAAGATAAATAGATTAACAAACCTTTAGCTAGACATGCTAAGAAAAAAAGGGAGAGGGCTCAAATAGATAAAATCAGGAATGAAAGAAGACAAGTTATAATTAATACCTAGGAAATACAAAGGATCATAAGAGACTATTCTGAACAATTATATGCCAACAAATTGGACAATGTAGAAGAAATTGATATAGTTTTTAAAACATACAACCTTCAAAAGCTGAATCATTAAGAAATAGAAAATTTGAATACACCAACTATTATTAAGGAGATTGAATCAGTAATCAAAAACCTCTCAATGAACAAAAGCCCAAGAACAAACATTCAAAGAAGATTTAAAATTTGTCCTTCTCAAACTCTTCCAAAAAATTAAAGAGGAGGGAATGGTTTCAGATTTATTTTAGGAGGCCAGCATTACCTTATGCTAAAAAGAGACAAGGACACCACAAAAAAAGAAAATTACAGGACAATATTCCTGGTGAACATAGTTGAGGAAATCCTTAACATATTAGCAAGCTAACCTAACCAATTCATTAAAAGAATATACAGCATGATCAAGTGGGATTTATTCCAGAGGTACAAGGATGGTTCAACCTCACAAATCAATCAACACGATATATCACCTTAAAATAATGGATAGAAATCATGATCATATCAGTAGATGCAGAAAAAATATTTGATAAGATACAACATCCATGCATGATAAAAAGTCTCAATAAAATGGGAACAGAAGGAAAATACCTCAATATAATAAAGGTCATGTATGACAAACCCATAAGCTAACATCATACTCAATGGTGAAAAAAAGAAAAAAACTGAACTTTTCCTCTAAGATCAAGAACAAGACAAGGATGTCCACTTTTGTACATTTATTCTACAAAGCATTGGCAGTCCTGATCACAGCAGTTATTAGGCAGACAAAAGAAGTAAAGGCATCCAAATTGAAAAGGCATAAGTAAAACTGTCTTTATTTGTGGATAGCATGATTTTATATTTGAAAAATCCTAAAACCTCTACTAAAAATGCTATTAGAAATAATAAATGAATAGAGTCAGGTTACAAGATACAAAATTAAAATATAAGTCTATTGCATTTGTACACATGAACAATGAACTAGCAGAAAGAAAAATTAAGAAAACAATCCAATTTACAATTGCACCAAAAAGAATAAAATACCTAAGAATAAATTTAACCAAGGAGATGAAAGACCTGAATGCTGAAAACTATGAGACATTGTGGAAAGAAATTGAAGACACAAGTAAATGGAAAGATAATCTGTGCTCTTTGATTTTGAAGCATTGATATGGCAAAAATGTTCATATTTCACAAAGAAATTTACAGATTTAACTAAATCTCTATCAAGATTCCATTGGCATTTTTCAGAGAAACAGAACAAAAAAAATCATAAGATCTTTATGGAACCACAAAACAATTTTGAGAAAGAACAAAGTTGGAAGCATCATGCTCCCTGATTTCAAATTATATTATGAAGCTGTAGTAATCAAAGCAGTATGGTAATGGCATAAAAATCAACACAGATCAAGGGAATAGAATAGAGTCCAGAATAAACCCATGCATGTATGGTCAATTAATTTACAACAGCAGAGGCAAGAATTTACAATGGGGAAAGGACAGTCTTTTCAATAAATGGTATTGGTAAAACTGGACAACCGTATGCAAAAGAATGAAATTAGACTACTATTTTACAACATGCACAAAAACTAACTCAAAATGAATGAAAAACTTGAATGTAAGACCTTAAGTCAAAAAACTGCTACAAGAAAATGTAGGTTGTAACTTCCTCGACATTGGTCACGGTGATTATTTTTTAGATCCGACTCCAAAGGCAAGGGCAACAAAAGGAAATATAACAAGTGGGGCTACATCGAACTAATGAACTTGTGCACAGCAAAAGAAACCATCAACAAGATAAAGGGCCGCCTTCTTTTTTAAAAAATTATTTTATTGTTGTTCAATTACAGTTGTCTAAAAGGCCACCTTCTGAATAGAAGATTTTCACAATGCTTCCCTGTTAGAAGATTTTCACAATGCTTATCTGTTCTGTTTGAAGGCAATTACCTGAGCTTCCCCCACCCCCACCTGCCCCCTGTTCCAAGCAGATGCGTTCACCAAAGATGCTCCTCTTAAATGCTAACAAGGTTAGCTCTTCATCCAGGAACACAACTCCATCTATAAGCTAAGGAGTCCAAGTCAGGTCATGGAAGAAAAGCCACTGAGTTCTTCAAGCTTGTTTGTAAGGAAGGGGTTACTGGAGTGCTGTGTTAACCACCTGGAGGCAGGAACAGAGCCAAGCCTCTCACTTCAGAAATGAAATTGATTTTCAGGTTTTAGAAAAATGAGCAGATCCTGCAGAAGTTGGGCAAAAAGGCATCAACAAGTGTCTAGATCTGAATAACTGCAAATTAACAACAGCAAACATGAGGGAAATGGTTGCTTCGCTGCCTTATCTCTGAGACTTGGAAAAACTGGCTATTTCCTGGAGTTGATTTCAAGGTTGGAACCCTCCACTCACTCCCCCAGCAAATGTATCTTGTCAGCAAGTTAAAAACCCTGAGGCTGGGTAGGTGCAGACTTACAGTACCTTTGACCTTGTTGGAACACTGAGAGATGCACTCAAAGCAATACCTGAACCTGAAGAGCTGAATTTGTCCTGGATCAGTAAAGTGGTAGGAAACTTGCCTCTGATTCTCCAGAAGTTCCCAGAAGCAAGCAAGATACAAACTTTTGCAGTTGTGGATTGTGCCTTAAAATCATGAGATGGAGTGTTTGTGGATCAGTTGCTACCTGCGATCCAAAATCTTGAAATACTTGATCATTCCATTATCAGAAACATCAGTGAGTCTAAATAGTGTTGCTCAGAGATTTAAAAAACTGTCTAACTAGTGGGTGTCTGAGATAAGGAAACTAGACCTTTCCTGCAATAAGGAACTGGGTGGAGGTTTGAAGACTCACCAGCTCAGTTGGCTGCACTGAAGCATCTGGAAGTCCTGGACCTTAACCAGGGCTCAATAACAGCAAGTGATATGGGGTTACTGACCCAGGTTATACCTTTATTCTCAAGCCTTCAAGAATTGAATTTATCCTCTGACAAAGAGATGGACAGCTCTTCTGGAATCGACAAAGCAGGCTCCAATTTTTACCAGAATTGAAGTCATTACTAATCAACAACTGTGCTCTATTTTAGAAAGCGAAACTTTTACTGCCCTAGCTGAATCAATTTACCTCCCTCCTCTGAAAATAGCCTTTCTTGAAATAAGTGTGTTGGTGACAACCTGAAGATGCTTCTGAAAACACTAAAGCTTCCAATGTCCTTCCAAGTGCTGAGGGAGGCTGAGCTACTGTTTCTTAGTGAATGAGGATGTGGCTCTCCTGGCCTTCAGGAGAGTAGTACAGACAGGTCACCTGGCCAAGCTGCAGAAGCTCAACCTGAGCTATAATGACAACATCTGTGATGAAGGATGGGTCATCTTTATCATGTTTGGCTTCTCAAAGGGTTAATTAAGCTGTATCTCAGCCCTTTGGCCATTAGCTTTTCAGAATTGTGGACAATACTTTAGACGCTTGTTAGGTACTGACTTCCAGAGATCACTGAGATAGAAATGAAAAGATGGATTCTCCTAGCTTCACAGGAGGAGGAACTGGGATGCTCTGACTCAAATCGCAGAAGCTGCATTCACTTTGACCACAGTGGGTTTCAGTAAGCTAATATCCCAACGCTTAACTAAGCTACAAACCATTCTCTAAGGGAGGAAAAGAAATGAATGAACCCCATGTAATCAAAGGAGTATCAACTTCCGGCCATTTAATGGTAGTTATGTTACAAGATCTTTGTAAATACATGTATATTACAATCTAATATGAGCATGTCTTTATTCTCTATCTGATGAAACATAGATGACATTTTTATGGATTTTTATTTGTTTTAAATATATAATTAATTCTCTTACTATTTAGAAGGTCTGCCAAAATGTTTGATTCTGGTAATGCGTCCCCTTTTCTTTGTCCTGGAATTTTCTGTCTCTTTTCCTACATGTTAAATGTTCTAAATATAAGGGTGTATGTGTGTGTGAGAGAGAGAGAGTCAAGAGAAAGATAATTTTCATGTGTAAGGCACTAGTTGTGTAATAGTTTCATGTTACCTTTATTTTTTTTTTAAGATTTTATTTATTTTTAGGAAGGGGAAGAAAGAGAGGGAGAGAAACATAATGCGTGGTTGCCTCTCACACACCCCCTATTTTATTATTACTATATATATATGTATACTTTTTCATTAGAAAGTACACCCTTCAGTGGTTTATTATTTTATCTTCTAGTGCCTTCTATATCAGATATAAACCATGAACCCTAGTGATGGTCATTGACATATAAATCTTAGTGGAAAGTGGTCAAAATTTCATAACCCACTATCAAAAACATATCTTCTTAAAGGAAAATCTTTTATTGTTAAAATAAATTAGCATGTTTTTAAAATAGAGGATTCACAGAGGGAAAAACTGACTAACTGTTGGAGTAGTCTTGATAGAAAGACTACAGGAAAGATTCATAAAGACCATGTAAATAACTATTGTTTTTGAAAGCTATCGTGGATGTTGTTGGGGAGCAGGGATTTTTTACCTGGGGATCATGGCTGACTTTAAGGTTTGAAGGTGGCATTCTAGGTATGCGAAGTCACTCCAACATTACTTATAAAGGTCTGTGCGTTGTGCAATTGTTTACTATCTCTGAGAAAGAGACTGTGCACTAGTCAGCGAGGACTGCTATAACCAAATGCACAGTCTGTGTGACTTAAAGAACAGAAAATTATTTTCTCACAGTTCTGGAGTCTAGAAGTTCATGATCAAGTGCTGAGGGAGGCTTGTTTAAAGGGAGGCCATTCTGATAGTTGGCACAATCTTTTCTCCCTTTGCTCTTCCTTTCCCTTCCTGTCTGAAATGCAGATAAAAATAAAGGAAGCAAATTATAAACCAAGAGCATGAGAATCCCACACTAAAGATGGAGAGAGATAGAAAAAGCTTGAGTAGTAACTACATTGTTTAGCTGCCTTATCAGGTGAGATCTACTTACCTGAAGATCTTTGGTTATTTGAGAAAAATAAAGCCCTTACTTTCACCCAGAAGCAAGTTGAACTGAAATACTAACTCAGGATAGTGGAAAATGTAGAGGCATGTATGCTGCTGGTTTAGGCAACTGGATAAATAATGGTGCCATTAATCCAAAAAAAAGAGCAAGTTGGAGAGGAAGATAACTTAGGAGACTTTTGAAAATACTGAGTTTGAATTGCAAGTGAAAAGAGACACTATTTAGAAAGTGGTTGGCCCTCCAAAGTTCCTGTAGTTTTGATACTTGAGAAGAAGTTCTGGGTTTGAATACAATTTAGCAAGCAACAGCCAATTTTGTGGTAGAGAATATTGTTAGAGCGCTCAGGACCGCCAGGAAGAATATTTGGAATGAAGAGAATGAAGTCTAAGATAAAAAAAAAAATCTTAGGAAATATTAATTGTTATAGAAGGTTGGAACATAGTGTTAAGAAATACAGAAAAAAATAATGTTTAAGAGGGTTGGTTAGCCGCAGACTCTGGTGAACTTGATACAACAACGACTGAATGTATGCTTGCTGGATTACCAACCAGGAGGTCCCTGAGGCCCTTCCAAAGAGCAGAGCCTGTGGAGTGGAGCCAAGGAAGGCCAGATTATGATAGGGGTCGGAGTGAACAGAAGGTGTTGCTAAAGAGACTAGAGACTGTGAAATCACCCTAGCTAGTGATTCTTGGCTGCAAAGGACCAAAAAAAAAAAAAAAAAAAAAAAAAAAAAAAAAAAAAAAAGGATAATACCAAAGCGGGTAGAGGGCGGAGAGAGAGCAAATTCTGTTCCTTTAAAAAACCTTTTTTTTTTTTAGTTTATTGGTAGGACTTGAACATATTTATAGACTTCAGGGAAGGAGCTGTTGGAGGGGGAAAGTTTGAACATACAAGAAAAAGAAATAATTGATAGAACAAGGCCAGGCCTAGGCAGGAAGGGTGAGATCAAGAACACAGGTGGAGGGATTAACCTTAAATGGGAGTTGAATCTCCTCTTCCTGTGAGAGCGTCAATATATCTTTCTGAGAGGGGAAGGTGCACTTAGATCTACACGGATGCACGGGAGAGACACAAAGGGCCTGACTGCTCTAGTCTGGAGCTTTCATCTGATGTCTGATCTTGATTGGAGGTATGTGAGAGATCAGGAAGACACAGCTAGGGACATCACTTGTGAGGATTAAACCATAGCAGGAATCCTGAGCCAGCTGCTGTCAGCTTTGGAAAGCATCCACTGCTCTTAAAATCATACCTACATAATACAGTGCTACTTAGTAATTAACATTTCAAATGTTGCGGATTGAAATATCAAAGCACAAAGCACCTTGGGTCAAAGATTGAACATTTCCCTACAGTTTCTAAAATTTTCAATATGCTTCTAGAAGTGAAAGCTGGTTCTCACAGCACAGCTGTATGGAGAGAATTCAAATACATTTAATTGTAATGATCTCAGATTCTTGACTCTTAAAGAGCTCATATTTATAAAGTAGCTGTCCTTTAAAGAGGAGAATATTTTGCATAATTAGAGAAGAAAAATATGTTTAGAATGTATATATGTTTTTCTTAGGGCCAGCTCAATTCAGGGATGAATGCTTGGCAGCATGTTGGAGGGCTCTTCAAGGCCCATTTGTCGTACATTGGCAACTCCTTTCCTGGAAATCAAAGTGTGAGCGGGTTTAGAGTCTAGGACAAATCTATGGTAAAGGTTTGCATGATGCCTGTCCAAAACTGTACTAAACAGATGAGGTAAATGAATATGTCATTTGCTTATTTTCATATCTATTTCTTAATGCTTGATTTTTTTACAATGAGTGGTAATTAACTGATTTTTATTTTTTTATGTGAATGTCTGATATTTTGCAGACCAAATTTAAACATTAAAACAACTGCTTCTTGTGGATGTATCTTATATCTGTTTTAGTCCATGACAATGGTCTCTTTTTGTCTCTTTTCTCTGCATGTAACAGCTTCATAATTCTGATCCTCAGGTCCCTCATTTGTAAAATGGGACTAATAATACAACTCTTCTAGGGTTATTGTAAGTACTCAATATGCTAACTGATTAAAAGCCCATAAAACAGTGCCTGGCACATAGTAAGCACTTCCCCTGAAAAATCAGCAGTTATTAAAATATGGTCACAATTTTTAGTGACTATCTAATTTAGTAAACCTTCTACCTATGCTCAACATTTTATAATGTGAAGCTCAAGGAAATGCATTTTACGTTTTCATAACCAACTAGATCTTACCTACTTGTCTTTTGATATTTGATGAAGTCAATTTTTGAAGGAATATAATACTTGTAACAAGGCTTCCAAAGCTAGTGTAAAGTGTGTGATTATAACTCTATCTCTCTATTTTTTCTTCATTCCTTTATTTCTTTATCTTTCTCTTTCTTTTTTCCCTCTCTCTCTTTTTCTGTCTTATAAAGTGGAATGGCTTTTATGGATATTTTGAATCCAAAAAGGAAGGGGATATACTTAATAGCTTTGGCTTGAAATTTTAATATGGATATTAACTGTATCTAAAACTGTTAATGAGTTTAATCCTAAATAAAACAAACAACATAAAATCTACATGAAGAGGATATGCAAAAGAAAAATGAGTACAACAATAAATTGATTAACTGCAAATATTGATAACCTTAATGATTACTAAAAGCAGAAGGAAATGGGGTGAATTTGAGTGATTATGTGATAAAGTCCCTGATGCAATTATTTCCTTTCCTTTAGCTTTAAAGTTACATTTCATCCCATCTTTTTCCATCCCTTAGACTTGTCCTGGTTTTTAAATATGAAAACAGCAAGAGACTGAGTCCAGGATGACTGGAATAAGCATTTTCTCTTATGTCCACTAGATGGCAGGTGTAGGATTCTGAATACCTTTCAGAAGCTATTTGTTAGTTATTCTTAATTTGCAGCACTAGATGAGAAAACCTACTGAGTTCAAAGTAGGAAATTTTAGAAATGAGTCTCTTTCTCTTTTTCCCCCCCTCATTCTCCTACACATAGACTTGAAAAAAAAAAGAGAACAGGTAAAACTGGTAAAGGAGTATAAGGTTTCTAATAAAGCTTTCAGGTTCCATCTACAATTGCAGAGTAAACCAACAGCCTTCTTGTGTAGATATTTTCTTTATTGAAAAATGTAAAACTAAAATCCAGCAACACATCTACATAACTAGCCAAGAATTTTTCTGTAGAACGTTCAAAGTGTTTTTCTTTCCCTTTTGGTCCCATACACTCTAAAATGCTATGTTATCTCTGTATAATTTCAATATTTTTATTTTCTCAAAGTGGGAAGGTCCTGTGGATCCCTGTTACATAAGTGGCAGTTAGAGATCACACTATAACTTAAAGATCGATTTCCTATTTTTTTTTTCCTTTATGATAGGAGATAGTAGAGCAGTAGGGAAATCTAAAAAGATTCTTTTTCTTTCTTGCTCCACAGTTTTTATTACATTTTTTCCCCTTGATTTGAAATGAGGTTGAAATAACCAAATTTTCTGGTTTGAACACGTGTGGCTTTTCATTGAGGGGCCAAAGCTTTGGAAATGTAAAGGGTCAATCTTTGTTACAGAGGGGTTCATTGCAGAGAAGGGTGTGTTCTGCAAAGACAAACAGGTCTCACTGATAGTTGCCAAGGGCACGGAATACATCTTTGCATTACACCTTGACTGGGCATGCTCATATCGCTTCTTTTTTATTGCATGCACCATAAATGACTGTAAAAGTTTGCAAATCCTGCAAAGACCTTGACAATCAATACTTCAGCAGGAAATATACAAAGAGAGGGGGTGGGGAGGAGAGAGCCAGTCTAGCAGTTTGCTTTTTTGGCAAAGGAACCTTAGTTGACAATGAAAATTATTGAATATTCGATGTTCACAGCCTCAGCCAGATGCATAACACATGCAAAACAGTTTCAATTGGATGCTCACTCTAAAATCTTGGCTTTACATTTATGCTACCAGGTTATGTAGTTTGGGGACATTCCTGTGACCTTATCCACATGGGCTTCCTCTGGGTGCTCCTGATCTGTCACTTGAGCATAAAATGAAGACTAATTTTTATCTCTGTCAATTTATGGCCAAGCAGGGTAACTAGTCCTGGAGGCCATGCCTGAGGCTTTTCAAAAGTGTTTCTAAGCACCTGACTCCCCAGAAGGGCCAAGCAAGAATCTGGACTTTGCTTTTTAGGATCTACAGGGTGTTGGTGCTGGAGGGACACTAGTCAACTCCTCTTCCTTATTCGATCTGCCTGTCCTACTGATTTGTTTGACCACGTTAAATTCAGTTCATTCAAGGTGGATGCCCCTTGTACAAGTCCCACAAATACGACAACTCAAGTAGCAGACTGGGTACCAAAGCCCGGGGATGAGGGGCAGACCTTGCTGGAGGCCCTGCGCAGGGTTGGAGAAGATGCGGTGGCTGGGTGCCCCTCTTCCCAGAGGCCGGAGCCTGCAGCTTAATAGCCTGACAATGCGTCGCCGCTTCGGGCTGTGCTAGGGACGAAAAAGACTGTGCTGTACCTTAAAGAGACAGGGTAGTGATCCGCGGCAATAGGAAAAGGCGCCTGCATCCCTGGCCTGGTAGGCTTCCAGTGGTTCTTGCCTCCACTCCCGCCCCACCACACAGGCAAAGCCCTTCCCTACTCCCAGTCCCGGCGACCGGAGTCCCGGCCTTTCCTTCAGATGCATAAAACATTCAGTAGCCTCCAGGGAGTTTTGGAAATTCTGGCGAAGGCTGCTTTACCCATTGTTTCTTCCCCAGGGTCAAACACAGGCCCAGAGGTTGGTTGAGCTGGGGACGCGCTTAGCGCAGCTCCAGACTGAGGTCCCGCGGCCTCTTCCCGCCTGAGGTCCTTTACAAAGCAGTGTCTTGGAAGGGGTCACTGGGCTTTCCCCAAACCAGAAAGGACCGGCAGGTAGAGAACTGTACGAGTTTTTCTTTCCTTTATCTTTTCTGCTGCGTGTAAAGGCGCGTGAGGGTGGAAGGTAGTCCCCATGATTGCGCCCAGTCGCGGCCGGATCCACTGCGGGTGCGCGGCGACGCCGAGGACCCCCGGCTCCACGCGCTCCGCGGAGGTGGAGCGCCGGGGCAGGAAGAGGGCACTCCCGGTTCGTGCCTTGCGGTGGATTTCTGTCCAGGGCGCCATCGGAAGTGGGGTCTCTGGATGCTTGCATTGCTGAGATCTTTTCCCTCCGGGTCCCTCGCAACCTGGGCGCTCTGCCCCGGGCCACGGCTTTTAATTAATAGTATCAGAACAGCGGGTGGGAAAACCCAAAGTTCTCATCTATATCTGGTTGAGCTAAGAAGGTGAAAAAATGGTGTCAAAAGATGATCAAAGTGGAAAGGAAAAGCATAGGCTAAATAAGGCATTTAACAGGAAAGTGAAGTGAATGGTTTTTTGACTCCAAATTTATGTTAAAATATCAAATGTGACGTAAATACATATGCGTGTAATTTCCCCCTATGGACTATTGAAAAATAACTTAGCACCTGAGAACTTTTCACTAAAAAAAGTTTATCCTGATCTCTTTCCTTCTCTTAGCGCCTCCCTCATCCCCTATGCATCAGGGACAGCTCTCCGTAGAGTATCCCGCCCCCCCCCCCGCATCCCCACTCCATTTTCAGCGTCATAAACCCATGCCATGAGAAATCCTAATAAATTTGTTTCAGGAAGAATATAAGTGATGTTCTATAGAGCTTGATCAGGTGGCATTGGTTGATCTAGTAAAAACTGCCAAGTCTCGGAGCCCAGCCGTTTTCTCTTAATGCCGCTTATTTGCCTATTTAGTCAGTCACCTGAAACCACTCCCTGCGAGCTGAGGACGTGGGAGGACTGGCACTCTTCCATAAACTCTTAGTTTTCTAAATTAGACAGATACAACACTTCTTTTAGATAATAACCAAGCCTTAACAGAATGGGCTGCTATCATTAGTCAAAATTCTTTTGGTGATAAAATTCTCCCACTAAGCTTCTACATATAGTGTCAAAGTAATTTTAACACAGAACGTGTGATAATCATTTCCTTGTAGCACAGCGAACCCGCCACACAGAGATGTTGAGCTGATTATTGAAATCCACTGACATTGTGAATTCATAGTGAAATGTACTATTGAACTAAAAGATTGTTTCTTTGGTGGAAACAACAAATGTCCGGTGGCATTAAGCTGCGGTGAACGGGAGATGGAGAATTTCTGTCTTCAGACTTTCAGCGTTTCATGGGAACTAGATACTTAATATTTTGGCTATGTCTCTGGGAATATTTTTAAAGAGATTGTCCACGGGTGATGTATAAGCAACACACCTGTGAAAGATTTGCATAATAAACAGGACCCATTAACAGTTACCTTTCCGATCTCTGGATGTTTTCCGACAGGGACAGAGGCCGCTTTGGGGACACGGTTTGCAGCGAAGGTGAGCAATAAGGGCCCCAAGAATGTGTTTTGCTCAAGTAGTCCGATGTAAAGAAAACAGTATATGATTTCTTCCCTTTGTTCTGATTTCTAAAACAACCTACTAGTTGTTTTTAAAAGAGCCTTTCAGCAAGAGATTCAGAACGAGGAAGCTAAGTTTAGTAAACCCGATCTAAAAGGAAAAAGAAAAAAAAAAAACCTAGCTCTTTGATGTCTCTGGCATTGTTATTACAGTCTTAAAATAACTGCCAACCCCCTGGTCAGAAAAGAAAAACCTCAAGGATTAAGTAACTGTTTATCTCATGAGGATAATTACTTGTTTGACCTGAAGTCATTCATTCCCGAAACCACGAAGTTAAATTGTTGAGATGTTTTTAAGCGCCACAGCCTCTGTCTATATGGCTTGGCTAACAAAAGCCTCATCCAGGTGGCCAGCGCCTCTCGGTGGGTCTGAGCATCGTTTCTCGATGAGCAAAGCTGGGAAGGTGCCTGCGGTAGAGGAGGGGGCAGGAAGCTTCCCGTGAGTGCGGATGTGAAGAGATGGTTAATGACCGAAGCCACAGGTGGCTGCGCTGGCCTGGGACTCGGAACTGTTCTCCCTCTTCCCTCCGGCCCAGGCGTCGGGCAGAAGTGAAGCCCAGCGCCTAAGGTGCAGTTTAATGAAATGGTTGCGGGTTCCCCTAGTGTTGTGGCTTCCCTGCTGTCCCGAGGAACCTGTTAAATTACCTTTAATAACACTTCCGGCCCTTTCCTGGACCTCATTGGCTCGGAATTTCATCTGCGTTCTGGGGTCTGCAGGCCGCCCCCGGCGGCGCGCACTGCCCCAGGGTTGACACCACCCTAGCCCAGGCGCTGCGGGCCGTGGGAGGGGACGGTGTCCGCCTCTCGGGACGGCCCTGGGCCTCGGCCGGCACCTGGCGGTGCAGCTTTCGCTCCGGCCCCAGATGGTCCAGCCGCGGGCGCCTCGCCCTGGCGGTGGACAGCAGGCACGTGCGTGTGGCACCTGTGGCCGGCGGCCCTGGAAGGCTGCAGAGCCGCCGTGGTTCACGGAGGCCGGGGTCCGGACGAGCGGGCCCTCCCGCCGGTCGCCGTCCCTGGGAACAGGGAAACAAGCGCCTGCCGCTTCCAGAGGCTGCTGGTTACTGTTTAACATCCCCACCCACGTTTCAGTTTGCTCAGGAAATCGATCGGACTCTGAGAGTCAGGCCGCTGTCTTGTCGCCATCCAGCAAAGCTCATATCCTCCCGGCATATGGTCTAAAGTCTCAGCTAGAGATCGGGAACCACACACAAACAAACAACCACCGCATCCTCGAGCCTCCTCTCCCCAACGCGCGGCCCCACCCCCGCCCTCCACCTCTGCGCCCTCGGCGACTTCCCGGGCTCCGAAAACTGCGGCCGGGACGCGGCTGCCGGGTGGGTGGGGGACCCTCGGCCGGGAGATGAGGCAGCGGGCGCAACGCTGACCACGACGCTGGAGCTCGGGAGCGGCTCTGCGCAGGTAAGTGTCGCCAGGGCGCGGCGCTCTGCTCGGCCTGCGCCCCCAGCCCGCAGCGAGTCCCCTCGTCCCTCAGGCGGCGGGAGGAGGGGCACCGCCCCGCAGGGGCAGTGCCAGGGGCCCCGAGGCCTGTCAGGTTGAAAGCGGATGCCCGGAGGCCTCCCGCAGCCTGCGGAGCACGAAGAAGAAAGGGCTGGAGGACAGGCAGTGGGCGCCCTCGCGGGCCACTCGGCCAGGACAAGTGAAAGGAAGTTGGGTTTGTCTGGAGAGAAAACTTTGATGTCCGTCAGCGGGTCACGTGGCTGCCAGGTCCCTGGGGGCTTGGGGCAGGGCTGGGGCATCTGGATGCCTGCGGACAGTGGAGGCTTGTGAGGAGCATCCTGGAGCGTCACCTCAAGGCCTTGGCAGCAGTCTCGGCTTCCATCGGTCCTCTCAGAGGCAGTTTGAGAGGGGACGTCTTCCTGTGACGATGCTGGAGAGATTGTGGGAAAGGGTGTGTATGTGCGCGCACACAAACACATATATTTACCTACATATATATGTGTGTATGTATGGATATATGCTTATCTATAGATAGATAGATGATAGATAGATTTAACCATTTAACCATTTAGCTTACTTTAGGAAAAAATGTCCTTTGCAAGCTTGTTAAAAAATGTGCTAGTTAAGCGATCTTTGTTCCAAATCTAACGGGATAAGCCAGCAGTGATAAGACTTTTGAACTGACTGTGTAAGTGCTTACCTGATGCCTTGTGCTTCTAAGGCTGCTCAAAACAATCAGAGGCCCCATCCACATGCAGACAATCCCCAGTTCGCTTTCCGAGGAGGGCCAGAGCTAGAGGGTGCAGAGCGCTGACCCTCTCAACGTCATGGGAGGCTCTGGAAATTAAATACCTGCCCCAGTGATAGAAACAGTCCTGTTTTGGTTTTGTTACTTCATCCTAGTTTTCCACTTATTTTATGTTTTTTTTTTCTCTCTGTGTACAAGCATTCATTTATTATTAAAGCGTTCTTCCTTTCTGTGTATCACCATTTTTCTGCAATAATATTGTAGTCCCCACCTTCCCACCACACTGCCTCGTTTTTCTCTCTGTGCATCCACTATCAGTGCTTTTATTGTGCCTTTGAAGTCAGAAGCCAAGTGTGGGGCTGGGCTCCTCTCTGGAACAATTGGGGCAGGGAGTGGAAGAGAGGGAGTTGGCCAGTAGTACTAACTACTCACTTTTCGCTTTTCAAGGTAGAGTGGGAATTAAGAGTTTCTGGTTCTCTTCTTCCATTCTTCCTAAGCTCCATTTATAGACCTATGAATATGGAATTTTTCTCAACATGTTTTATGAAGGTAGTGCAACCCTATCACTACAGTTTGTCTGTTAACGTCTCAGAAGCATTTTATCTGCAATTGTGATTATACGAATATAAGACAACACAAATTAACTTTGGAAATTACTAAGGCTTTTCTTAATACCTGCATGTAAATAATAGCTTTATTTTTGAGTTCTATGTTTCTTTTAAAAATTCTTGTTATCTATATGAATTTTTTAAAGATTTTATTTATTTATTTTTAGACAGAAGGGAAGGGAGGGAAAAACAGAGGGAGAGAAACATCAATGCATGGTTGCCTCTCAGGTGGCCCCCAGTGGGGACCTGGCCTGCAACCCAGGCATGTGCCCTGACTGGGAATTGAATCGGTGACCCTTTGGTTTGCAGCCCGCGCTCAATCCACTGAGCTACACCAGCCAGGGAATTATCTATATGAATTTTGAAAGGACTACTGGTTTATAAAGCGACATGAAAATTACAGTAAAATATAAAGTGAACCCTTCCTTGTTCTACTCCACACCACCATTGCTAGTTGGGTTTCTGTCCCTCCATCTATATAACCACAGGAATTTTTCTTTCATTACTTCAAAAAATTGGATTATGGTTCATATCAGACCAGCATTCTGAAATTTAATTTTCTTTAGTAGTTTTCAAATATTTATTTGTCAATATATGAAAAATCCTTTCTTTTTTAAGTGCATCTACCCAAAGTAACCAACCAATATCCCCAGAATGCCAGAATATTCACTTGGCTTTTCCAGTTTCTCACTATTACAACTCATGATGCTGTCAATATCTGTGAACATTACCTTTGCATGGGTACTGCAGGCTGTTTATCCTGAGAGGGTTGCTGGCTCCAGGGGAAGTTCACTTTAAATTTGGTAAATATTGCAAAGAACCTTCCTCATAGCCACAGTATATTGACCATACTCTTGCCAGCAATGGGTAATAATGATGTAACATCTTGAGTATTTGATTGTTGGAAATTTTATTTCTCATTGTTGTAGTTTAATATTTAGGAATTATATGAACCAGTCTTGGAACATCTGATTGGAGAGTTTGAGAATTTTGCTTTAGAAGTATAATAAAGTAGAAGGGGAATTAACTACATTCCAAAAGGCTATGT
Source organism: Micronycteris hirsuta (assembly GCA_004026765.1). Classification (NCBI taxonomy): domain Eukaryota; kingdom Metazoa; phylum Chordata; class Mammalia; order Chiroptera; family Phyllostomidae; genus Micronycteris; species Micronycteris hirsuta. The sequence goes on along the minus strand of PVJI01006733.1, from coordinate 64,620 downwards.
TATTTGGAGCTTCTAAAAGACGCCACTGCAGTAGTAATCATCTATCCATGTACAGAATGGCTGGAGGTCCTGGAACACAGTAAGTGAGAATGTCTATGTTGCAAACATGCGACTGTGGTGTGTCTATTAGTCAGTGTTGTAACTTTGTGACTCTTGACTTATATGTTTGCCACCTTCATAAAGGTGAAGCTATAGATGCAAAAAAACAAACAAATAAACAAACTAAAAACCTAGTGTACGATGATGCCTCCTTGTAGAATCACTTACCTCTACCCTCCCCACGGGAACTCGTATCTATTGGTATCGATCAGCTAATGTACTGACACAAGGACACTTCAAATATGGTTTACTCTTATAGCTAAACAAACTATTTGCACTATTAGTTATACATATGTATTTAGCTAATACTTATTGAATCTCTAATATGTGCTACATAGTGCTCTAAGCCATTCATAACCATTTTTTTTTTAGATTCTTTTAAAAACCCTATACAGTTCATGCTAATGTTCTTCCAATTTCCAGATGGGAAAAATGAAGCATAGAAAGTTGACTAAGGTCACACATCTATGAGAGATAAAACTGGTGATTCAAATCCAAGCACTGTGGCTCTAAGCCATGAGAGTAACCAGGCTGCTCTCATATGGTCATCAGTTGCTAATTGGATAGGGGTGCCCAACTGAGGAAGAAATAAAGATCTGTGCCTTAACCAGACCCACAGGCTAAGCCATGTCCCCTTGTGCTCGGTTGAGTATTCTCTGGTTGGGGGAGGGGGGCTCTTATAGGCTGCAATATGTCTGTTGGGGCCACAGCACCTGGCTTCTGATGGATGTATCAGGAGTTACAGGTATACGCATTCAGATACTTACGTAAGTACCTTTAGAACTTAACACTGTCTTGCCCATTCATTATGGATACACCTTAAAGAAGAGACCTGCCTTACTTACTGCCTGTCTTTCCTACCTTGTATTTAATACAGGGTGACACAGTATGGTCTCCACATGGGAGACTTAACTCAGAGCCTCTGATGTTTTGTTGCTGTGAAAACCTTTGGTTTTATCAAGATGTTTTTCTGGAAAATGCATAAGAAGTTCTTTTGTGTGTGTGTGTGTGTATCTTAACATTTGGGAAAATGAAGGTCTTTGAGGATGACCAACTCATGACATATAAAAGCCAAGGGAGAAATCTTTGCTTTTGCATAGGGAGGTTTATATTCATGCCAAGCTATTCACTAAAAGGGGGCAGAGAATGGGGGACTTGGGCAAGTTAACTTTTTTGAGGCCCAATTCCCTCATTTTTAAAAGTGTATGTGATTATTATACCTATCTCATACACTTGGTGTGATGATTAAATATGTTAATACATGAAGACCCTTAGAACAATGCCTGACATTTGTTGAATAACTGATATGTATTCTGTGTTGTTGTTATACTTGTGATAGAATGAGTAAAACATCTTACACTCTGCTTGATTTATAGTAAGTTCTTAATATGTCATCTGTTTTTATTGACCCTCTCCCTAGAGAAATTTTGTTTACATACACAAACAAATTGTATACGACTTCAAGTGTTTATTGAACACTTCAGGTCCCTAGAAACCTGGCCAAGGCCTCTAATAGGCCTTGGAGATACAACAATGAATAAGATAGACATAGTCCCTGACGTTGTGGAGCTTTTAGCTAGGCAATGTATACAAGGATCGCCCTCCATATAGTCCAATGGTTGTAACAAGGGTTTTGCAATCATTGAACCTCTGTGCAAATCTCAACTCTGCCTTCTGACGGTGGTGTGTCCCAAGCAAGTTACTTAATGTCTTTGCCTTAGTTTAAAAGGTGGTAAATGAGAATTATGATCCTTATTCTCAAAGTACATGTGGAATAATTCTTGTATTATTTAAACCAAGTATGTTATTGAGTGTTTGACACATTCTCTGCACTCTATTTTAATATACAAGAATCACATTTATCTATGATAGCAAAGTGTCATGGACATCTAAGCATTGTGTCCCCATCACTTGAAAGTGTTGGCTGATAGCATCACTAGGCCTGGTAATTTAGTTATTTTTAATATTTTGAATCTTTGAGTGTTGTTCTCTGCCGTGGGGATCTCGTCCCAGCCGAAACCCGTGGGGACCGTAACCAACTGCGTGTATACATCTCACACTGAGACACGCGGGGGGAAGAAATCCGGCGGCCACGGGTCTCCTCCACCATCGCCCATCTTGGGGAGAAAGACCTCGTGGGTTGCTCAGCCGGGGGTTTTATTAGAGGCATTAAGACACATTTACATTGGATTGATTATTCATGGGATTAAGCAGAACAGGTAGGATTACTCATAGCAAGGCATTGGGATGTTGATTCAGATCCTGTGGCAGACACGACCAGGTTAAAGCAATATTCAGAGATCAGCAAGCCAGAATTTTTTAAGATACACCTTTGCCAAATTCCTATTAGAGAATTACCATCCCACAGACATGATCCACACTTGCTCACACAGGAATCACACGGAGCTGTGCTCAAAACGTGTAAATTCTCAGGACTGCGTGTTTACACACGTGTGGAAATCACTGCCACAGTTCTCCTATGATTGCACATTGAGTTTGCTTTGCTTATGTTCTTAACTTTCTTGTGTCATGGCTATAGGTTGCGAATAATTGATGTATATTAGGTTAGCAGGAATTAACTTGTATGCACTGTACAAGGTGCCTGGAATACAAATGTAAAAATGCAGCATCCTCACCCTCAAACACAAATAATTTACTTGGAAGAAAAACATGTATCACCTTCCACATCATCAGGTGATAACTATTGCATTAGTACATAGATAGAAATACCACAGGAAACAAAAGCACAAAGGATAGTTTGAAAAGCATGGAGAGATTTCATGGAGTAGTTAATGACTTCCAGATTAGAACTTGCTGTATAGAGAAGAATCAGAAAAAGGCTTGGGGCAGAGGATATTACATGTGGAATAGGTGGAATAACAAAAGATGAAGTGGGGAAGAAATCTAGGCTCGATTCTGATATTCTTGAATGTGGGTGACAAAGATTTGGGCTATGGCATTTGGGCAATGGAAACCTATCAAAAGTCTGTAGTAGATTGGGTTATGAAAGCTGTCTCTTTCTTTTTTTTCTTCAGATTAATTGGCAGCATTTTGGAGGATGGATTAAACAGGGAGAGACAAGAGGTAGGAAAATGGTAGGGAGCTTTCACAACAATCCAGTCACAATAAAAATGTGAAGAGGATAGAATAGATTCTAGAGATACTTTGAAGGTCTTCAAATTGAATTTAGGAACTGTCAAGTGTGGAAGATGAGAGAAAGTGAGGGATTAAAGCTGACCCGAAGCCCGTGTTCTTTAAGATTGTATGGGAAGCTGTGATTTGATCATGGTCATTACAGATTTATAGTGTTTTAGCTATTGTATTCCTACAAGTTGGTCATGTTTTAAAACTTAGTTTGTGTGGCAGAACTAAACTTTATTTGGTCATTGGGAGATTATTAGGTACAATAAGAAGACTATTGTTTCCCTAATTGGGGCTAATTTTCAACAAACAAGTTATTATTTCTAACCTGAATTTTTGCAACAACCAACTGTTCCCCTTTCCTAATCTCCTTGGCCTCCAATCAATTCCCCAGATAGTAGTTAGAGTGATGTAGAAAAAGCCAATTTGATCATTTTCCCCTCAATTTAAAACAATTTAACTTCTTAATGTTCTTGGCCTGAAGTCCAAGTGTATTCACATCTGTAGACCTCATGTGACTTCCACTCTAAGCCTCATCTCTATTCTTGAGATCCTACGCTTTAATCTTTAACTGGAATAAACGTTTTAGTTACTCAAAGGCACCATGCTCTATGACTTCAAAAGCGCTGTTTCTCTTGTGTGAAACGCTCAGCCACCACCTCCATCATTTTTCCCTCATCAGTCTAGACCACTTCCACTTACTTTGCAGGTCTTTGTTCAGATACCACCTTCAAAATCTTTTCTAATTTCCTGATGCAACGTATAACAATTTAATGTATCTTGTTCTTTCCTTGTCATACTTACCAACCCTGTCATTCTGGCCCACTTTTTAAATTGGGCCTTAAATACAAGCTTAATGTGGATGTATTCACTTAATAAATTAGTAATTGTAATGGAGAAGGAAGGCGAAATATCAATAGAGTGAAAATGTGTGTTGAGAACCTCATTTTCAAGCATTGAATTCTATATTGGGGTTCAGCAATAAGAAACAATTCTCTCATAAGATTTTCATGTCTGATTAGGGATATGAATGAAATCATTATTTCTCACTGTGATAAATGCAAATGTTGAGTACTGGAGAAAGATGAAAGAAACCTAGCAAATGCCCTACTAACTTTTCCTGGAGCAGGTTACACAAAAGATGACATATGAATGCTTTACTTTCAATTTAATAGGGATGTAATTTATTAGTATTGAGATATAATTACTTTGAGATAATTATATTGAGATATACTTTACATTGAGTAAAACCCATTTTTAAGCATATACTTCAATGAGTTTGACAAACATGTGCTTTTGTGTAACCACTGCCGCAATGAAGATACAGAACATTTTTTGCACCCCCTCGAACTCAAATTCCCGTACGCCCTTCAGTCGTCACCCCCTTTTCATCTCCCCTCTGTCCCTAATGTTGCTTGTCTATAATAATATATAAACAGAATCATATAGTATGTAGCATTTTGTGTCTTTTTTTAAATTTAGTATAATAATTTTGAGATTTAGCCATCTTGTTGGATGTATCAGTAGCCTATATTCCTTTTTAACCAACCAGACCTAGGGGGTACAATTGATGTACAATAAACTGCCCATATTTATTCATTTACATTATCTATTTATTTTTTTTAATTTTTTAAAAGATTTTATTTATTTATTTTTAGAGAGAGGAGAAGGGAGGGAGAAAGAGATGGAGAAAGCAATGTATGGTTGCCTCTCACATGGCCCCCACCGGGGACCTGGCCTGCAACCCAGGCATGTGCCCCGACCGGGAATCAAACTGGGACCCTTTGGTTCCCAGCCCGTGCCCAATCCACTGAGCTACACTAGCCGGGCAACATTATCTATTCATTTTTAAATATTTTTTAGAGAGAAGGAAGGGGATGGAGAAAGAGAAGGAGGGAAACATTGATCAGTTGCCCCTACTGGGGACTGAACCTGCAACCTAGGCATATGCCCTGACTGTGAATGAAACCCATCCCCTTCGCTTTGCAGGATGATGTCCAAGCAACTGAGCCACACCAGTCAGTGCTAAAGTGCACAATTTAAAAAGTTCTGACCTATGTATATACTCATGAAACAGTCTCCACAATAAAGATAGTGATATAGCCAGTAACACACAGGTTTCTTCATGCTCCTTTGTAAACTTTCCTTCTGGCTCCTCCTGAGATAACCACTGATCTCCTTTCTGCCTCTGAAAATTAATTTGTATTTTCTAGAATTTTATATCCATGAGATCATATAGTATTCTATTGTGAGTTATTTTGATGTTTATTCATTTTGTTGGATCTATCAACATTTTTCCCCTGAATACCATGACCTTGTATGGATGTGCCACAATTTGATAATTTATTGACCTGTAGGTGAACATTTGGATTGTTTCCAGTTTGGGGCTTTTACAAATAAAGCTGCTATGATCATTCTTTTACGAAGTCTTTGTGTGAACATATGCTTTCATTTGTTTTACATAATTACTCAGGAGTAAAATATCTGGATCACATGGAAGAAATGGTTACACTAATTACCAGAGTAACTGTACTATTTTGTATTTCCCTCAGCAGTATTTGAGAGTTCTAGTTATTCACACCCTTCCCAACACTTGGTATGGCCAATCTTTTAATTTTAGACCTTGTAAAAGATGTGTGACAATCTCTCATTGTGGTTGTAATTTGCATTTCCCTAATGACTAATGAGTCTGAACATCTTTTCATGAGTTGTGTACTATGCATGTATTTTCTTTGATTTAAACTTTTGTTCACAACCTATCCATCTCCCCACCACTTTTTAAAAATTTAGTTGTTTATCTTATTATTATGGAGTTGTAAAAGTTCTACATGTATAATAGGTAAAAGTCCTTTATCAGATATAGGTTTAAAAATATTCTCCCGTATGAATTTATTCCTGTACAGAGTCAGGATTTGACTGAGAGAAGCCGAAAGTAAAGGAAATACCCATCATTAATAGGAATAACATGTGCAAATGAAAGTAATTATGTTGTCTTTATGATCTTGTGAGGACCCAATGTGTGATAAAATTGAAAAAGGTGGTGGGGAGTGAGTTTACAAAATAGGAAAGAGCCTGAAAATAGAGACTTTTTTGTATTGTGCTATGGAATTTAAACTCTTTTTGGTGAGCACTAGCATTAGTGAATATCAATACGACAATATAAATGCTGGTAATTAAATGTTACAGTTTATAGAATTCTTTCACAGGCACAATTAATAGTGTTTCCCCCTACATTATTTTAAGTACTTCCTGTGACAACCACAGGAGGACACTGAGACTTGGAGCTGTGTGTAGTAAATATGAAATATAGGTTTCCGGGGTTTTAGCCAATGTCTCCTAGCATGTGCGTGTGTGAATTTGATGTGTGATGAAAGCGTGTCAGCTAGGTTGGTCTGCAAGGACTCAGGAAGGCAGAGGACAGTATCCTGCTGAGCTCTGGTAGTCAGTACAATAGACTCTGGTGAAGTTTGGGGAGTATAATTGTAGTTTGAAAGTGACAGTTCACAGTTAGCAGACATTTTACAAAACTCCAATATCTCAGAGCATTTTCTGAGAGGAAGTTCTTTTAGTTGTCCATTATGGGTAAACTGATTCTAGATGAATAAAGTAAATATACTTATTAATTTGCTAAGGGAAAAATACATAGTATGACCGAGTCCTTAATTCTTTAATTGTTATTTTCTGTTTCTCATGAGAAATTCAAAGATAATGGGAAGTTTTCAAATATGATCCTCTGGTTCAATATATTGTTTCCATTTTTCTGCTCAGGACCTTGACATTTTTCTCTAAACTGTGGACATGTACCACTTGTCAGCTTCAGAATAATGGATAAATTTTTTTTCTTTAATTTTCTCACTTGGAAGTTTTCAGATTTCTTCATTTGCTCATTTTTTTTTTTTTTTTTTGCAAATTCATTTATTTTCAACTCCTGTGGGTTCTTTTTATTTGTGGTAAAGAAAGGAGGGGATCGTAGTCCTATTGAAATACTCATACTGCCAAGTGAGGGATTTATTCATATCGATATACTCTTACCAGGAAAGTAAAAATGAATTAATATTATATTTAATATGCCCACACTCATTTTTTGTATCTTTTGTGTAATCATTTCAAATTAGTTTAAGAACTACTCAGGTATTGTGTAGTATGTCTGTGAAAATTTAGCATGGGAGCTGCCATTTTCTTAGATTAACCTGGAATACCAGAGTGTCTTTTAAAACATGTTTGCAAAATTATTCTCATCAAGTTTCTATTACTTAAATAGGTGAGGCAATAGAAAAGGCATGCAGGCTTTGCAGCAGACTTTATTCAAACATGTATGTATGGCTTTGGGCATATTAACCAGCTCACCTGAGTCCACCTGGCTCATGGGAACGGTATGCCGTGAGGCTGCAGTAAAATGGCATTTAAAGTGTTCAGCACAGAGTCTGGCACGAGGCACTTGTACTTAATAAATACTGAGATTGCTTGCTCTCTTGAGTTCTCTTTATGAAGTTAATAATATTTTTATATGTTCATCTCTATTGCTGCAGGTTTTATACACATAAATATGCACATGTGTATATATGCACACATATGTATACATACACAAATATTATAAACATATACACACACTACTTCTATTACTAATTATTGACTGCTATGAATGACATTTATTAAGCACTTTCTGTTTACTAGGCACTGAGCACTTCACATAAATCATTTAATACTTACTGTAACTTTTTAAAGGTGTAAACTCTTATCTCCATAGTGCAGATGAGGAAACTGAGGGAGAGAGGTTAGATATCCAGCTGAGACTGCACAGCAAGTAAACATGAGCATTAAGTATGAACCAAGGCCGTGGTTCATACTTAAGTATGAATCAACTTCAGTGCTCACACGGTTTCCTCTTCTAATAACTTTAATCCTTAAGCTGTTATACAAGCAATCTCATCTTAATTTTCACAGTATCTTTTAAAGCCACACATGCAATAGGTAATTTTACTTTCCTCATTTTTTGTGTCTCATCAGTTATGTATATGAAACATATAATGATTTTACTGGACTCATTTGAACATCTACTGGGATGAAATAATATGTGATAGTTTATGTAGAAACATACATAAAATATCTGAAATTGACTTCTGAGACAGGTTAGAGTAGACTGTAAAACACTGAACTGAAGTTTTTAATTGAAACTAATTTATTAAATCAGGAATAAAAATCATAATAGTCACATGTTTGATGAAATAAAACCTGATGCGCATGATTTCAATAATTTTTATCTAGTTTTACAAGCTGAATTGAAACATTTTGAATATTTAGTCAATTATAAATGTATGGAAATTACTGTCTTATCATCAAGAGTCGTGGATAAATATTAGTTGAAGAGGTTTCTTAATTAGTGATTATTTAATAATGAAACTTCTTGGGAAGCAAGGCTTACAATTTAAAAGGTCTGATGTGTTTTAAAAGGTGATGTTCCTTTCTTAATTTAGTTGATCAGCTTCATTGTGGACAAAGAATCCTGCTACCTGAAGTGATCCTCATTAGGGACACATTAAATAAGAAATGTAAGCATAATATATGTTGAAGTACTTCCCATCACCATGTGGCTTATGAATTTTAATTGATCATATTTTCCTGTTTATGCATATATTCTTAGTGAAAATTTATATGACTTGCAAAGTAATTGTTATCTAAGTAGAGAATATTTCTGATATACATCCTTAAACTGCCTTAAACACTTATTGTAATGGAGAACAAACAATATATAGACATACCAAGTCATTTTTTAAATTTAAGCCTAAAACAATTTTGAATAACATTGTGGTTTTCTATGTATACAAAGCACATATCTTTTTCTTATACATGAGTCAAAAACCTAACATTTTATTTTTGTGAAATTAAAATAACTTCTATATTTAAAACAAGTAGTTATGATGATAAAGTATCCTTTGTTTAAAAGGATTAAAATTCAATTAGGCAAGAGTTTTTGAGTGCATATTATATTGCAAAACATGTAGCTCATGGGATATAAAAATAAACAGAGTCCCTGGAGTTCAGGAGCCAGTAAACAAGTTGGAGAAATGAATACAAAAATAATTCCCATTAGTTGGCTTCTAATGTTGTAATATACAAATCATTTATTCCAGGATACTGAAATATGTATACATGCATATATATTCATATATATGTGTGTATCTATGTACATTTTATAAACAAATAATATGTGCAAGTATGTACACTCAATACATATTTGTATTTAGATTCTAAATATGAGACACTTCATTTTAAGTTTTCACATAGCATATTACTCTCCAGGTCCTTCCATGCTTTCACAAAAGGTAAGATTTCCTCCTTTTTATGGCCACGTAGTATTCCATTGCCTATGTACTACAGCTTCTGTATCTACTCATCTACTGATGGGCATCTGGACTGTTTCCAGATCTTGGTTATTGTAAATAATGCTTCTATGAACATAAGGGTGCATATATTCTTTTCTGATTAGTGTTTCCAGAAGTGAGATCACCAGGTCAAAGGGCAGTTCCATTTTTATTTTTTTGAGGAAACTCCATACTGTTTTCCATAGTGGCGGCACCAGTCTACATTCCCACCAACAGTACACTAAGGATTTCTTTTCTCCACATCCTGGCCAGCACTTGTTTTTTGTTGATTTATTGATGATAGCCATTCTGGCAGGTATGAGGTGACATCCCATTGTGGTTGTAATTTGCATCTCTCTGACAATTAGTGATGTGGATTGAGCATTTTTATCAAATGTCTTTGGAACTTCTGTATGTCCTCCTTGGAGAAGTGTCTATTCAGGTCCTTTGCCTATTCTTTAATTGAATTGTTTGTCTTCCAGCTGTTGAGTTATATAAGTTCTTCATATATTTTAGAGATTAACACCTTTTCAGATGTATCATTGGTGAATTTATTCTTCCATACAGTGGGTTCCCCTTTCATTTTGTTGATGTCTTCTTTTGCTGTGCAGAAGCTTTTCAGTTTGATGTATTCTCATTTGTTTATTTTTTTTCTTTATTTTCATTGCTTAGGAGACATATTGACAAAAAATATTGCTTTGAGGATGTCTGACATTTTACTGCCTATATTTTCTTCTAAAATTTTTATGGTTTTGTGATTTACATTTAAGTTGTTTATCCATTTTGAGTTTATTCTTATGTATAGTGTAAGTTGGTGATCTAGTTTCATTTTTTTTGCATGTATTTGTCCAGTTTCCCCAACATCATTTAGTGAAGAGACTGTCTTTACCACATTGTATGTTCTTGCCTCCTTTATCAAATATTAATTGACTATATAAGTGGTAAGTTGATTTTTGGGCTCTCTGTTCTGTTCCACTGTCCATATGCCTGGTCTAATGCCAGTACCAGGCTGTTGATATTATAAGTGGCCTTGCGGTATAGTTTGATATCAGGTATTGCGTTATCTCCAGCTTTGTCCTTTCTCAAGATTGCTGAGATTATTTGGGTTCTTTTTGGTTCCATATACTTTTCTGGAATATATATTCTATATCTGCAAAATATGTCATTGGTATTTTAATAGGAATTGTGATGAATTTATAGATTGCTTTGGGTGCTGTGGAGATTTTAATGGTATTAATTCTTCCAGTCTGTGAACACATTATGTGCTACCACTTATTTATATCTTCCTCATTTTGTTTCTTCAATGTCCTATAGTTTTCTTAGTACAGAAGCTTAGGAGTTTCTTAACTCCTTGGCTAAATTTATTCCTGCGTACCTTATTTTTTTATTGTTTCAGTTGTAAATAGGGTTGTTTTCTTGGTTTCTCTTTCTGATAGTTCATTGTTGGTGTATAGAAATGCCACCAATTTCCAGGTATTAATTTTGTATCCGACTACATTGCCAAATATATTTATTAGTTCTAGTAGCATTTTGGTGGAGTCTTTAGGCTTTTGTATGTACAGTATCAGGCCATCTGCAAAGAAAGACAGTTTTACTTCTTCCTTTCCAATTTGGATGATTTTTAACTCTTCTTGTCTGATTGCTGTGGCTAGGACTTCCAGTAGTATATTGAATAAGAGTGGTGAAAGTAGACATGTCTGTCTTGTTCTCGATCTTCAGGGAACTACTTTTAGTTTTTGCACATTTAGTATGATGTAGACTGTGGGTTTGTCATATATGGCCTTCGTTGAGTTGAGGTATGTTTGCTGTATTCCCACTTTGCTGAGAGTTTTTTTTTTTATCATAAATGAGTGCTGGATTAGATCAAATGCTTTTTCTGCATTTATTAATATGATCATGTGGTTTTCATCCTTCATTCAGTTTATGTGATGTTTCATGCTTATTGATATGCACGTATTGTACCAACCTTGCATTCTTGAGATAAATCTCACTTGATCACAGTATATGATCTTTTTAATGTATTGCTGGACATGGTTTGCTATTATTACTTTGAGGATTTTAGCATATATATTCATCAGGGATATTAGCCTATAATTTTCTTTCTTGTTGTGTCTTTATCTGGTTTTGGAATTAGAATAATGCTAGCTTCACAAAATGAGCTTGGAGTCTTCACTCCTCTTGAATTTTTGGAATAGTTTGAGAAGGAGAAATGTTATTTTTTTTCTCTGAAAGTCTGGTAAAATTTTGAAACCAACCAGTCCAGGGCTTTTGTCTGTTGGTAGTTTGTTTTTTTTTTTATTATTAATGATTCAGTTTCACTAGTTGTAATCTGTCTATTCAGATTCTCTGATTCTTTCTGTTTTAGTTTTAGAAGATTGAATGATTCTAGGAATTTATCCATTTCATCCAGCTGTCCAAAGTGTTGTCATATAGTTATTCTTAATATTTTCTTACACTCCTTTGTTATTTCTTTGGTGTCAGTTGTTACTTCTCCTCTTTCATTTCTGATTTTTTTATTTGTGTCTTTTCTCTTTTTTGTTGATGAAGCTCGTTAAAGTTTTGTCAGTCCTTTCTTTTGTAAAAGGATTTAGTTATTTTTAGAGAGAGGGAATAAGTATTTCTGCTGTCTGCATGTGTACATATATACATATGTTCATTCATATTGGCATTTGAGTATGTGCTGCAGTGTTTTGATGAAGGAGCAGAAGGAAATTCTGCAGGTATATATATTTGTGTCATTGAGACCATGCGAAGTTAAAGAACAATGCCAACTAAATTTTGCTGAGGTCTAATGTTAACAGATACTGTGTTTGCATTTTGGAGAAACATTTTTCATATGTCTTTCAGGTTTTTACTGTGTGCTTGGTTCAGGGCCTCACATAGGCATATATGCATCACCTTAATTTATATGCATTGAGTTTAAGTAAGAAATGTTGGATTTACACAGGAATATATACAGTAATTCAGGCACTGCTAAAATATGTAGCCCTTGAATGAATGGAAAAGAGACCTAGATCAAAGCACCATTTGTGCTGACAGCAAGAATGCCACAATGTCAGACCAGTTCTGAGAGATGCTGCCCACAGGGCATTGTCTCCCCCATAGAGAGAGAGACACTAACACACAAGGGTTTAAGGTGCAAAGGACAGTTTCTGCATTTGAAGTTAAGTATTATACAGATTGTATCAGATTCTCCGGAGAATCCTAACCAGATTGCAAACATAGCTCCCCTGATTGCTCTTGCAAACATTTTAATTGTACTAACAATATGATTGCGCATCATGAGCCTTTGGATCAGTGCACTCACTCTAGTGAGTCTTTTGAAATTGTCAAAGATTGGTTATTATGTTTTGCGTCACCTTGCAATAAATATCTTAGGAACAGTAGCTCATTGACTTAGAGAAAATTATCAGTGTTGGTGTGAGCATTTAAGACACAGGGAATAAGACATAGACTGATTTACTGAGTGACTCTTGACAAGTTATTTAAGTTCTTTTTGCTTTACTTTGCCAATCTTTGATGTAGGATAATATACCTACTTTCATGCGGTTCTTGAAAATTGTAAGTTGGACAACATATATGACACACCCAGAACCATTTTCTGGTGCTTCGCAGTTGCTAATAAATGGAAGTATCCGTTCTTTTCTTCTCGATGATTTTTAATTTCCTCCTATGCTATTGGAAATAGATATTTTTTAAAATGCTTATAATGTTTTGCTTAAATCAAAAGCCCAGAGTTGTCCTTTACTTCTGTCTTCCCCTTACACACGCCCTCTAATTTGTCAGTGAATTAGAGACCCTCCAGTATTACCTTCAAATGAACCTCACACTTCCCACTTACTTGCCCATCTAGTGCTCAGTGTCGTCTCCCGTGCCATGATGACTGCACAACTGGATCTCTGCCCTAGTCTATTAACTGCTCGCTCAGTTTCTGGTATCTTTCCCTTCAAGGGCAATCTTCTTTAAAAATAAATAATAACACGTCATCCCCCTGCTTGAACCCATCCAGCTGGTTTCCCGTAGTACCAGGAATGAAGTCCAGACTCTTTATTGTAGCTTTGAGGCACTTGGTGTATGGCCTTGCCCTGTGTCTCTGATTGTCACCTCTTACAACTAACTCTCCTTCACTCCCTAGGTTGTAGCCACATCCAGGTGTTTGCAGTTTCCCCAAAGAGCCAAGTTTTTTTTCATCTGAAGGCCTTCTTTGCATTGGATACTTCCTTCAGACATACCTACTTCCCACACATAGAGTCATATGAGTATCTTTTTCCTTTAGTTCTAGTTTAAATGTCACTTCCACAGAGAGGGTCACAGGAAATTTCCTTTGATTTGTAAATGTGCCTTCTTCCTTGTGTATCGTTGAGTGGAGAGAATCACATCCACCCAGCTGCTGCTGGGAAGTCTCAGCAGCAGAAGCTTGGGTGGACATTGAAAAATGAGGAAAAACTGAAGGCCAGGGGGGCAAGAGAAGCAAGGAAGTCAGAGTACTAAATATTTAATAAAGTGGAAAAATGACGCATTCCTTATTTTACATATCACTTGAAAACTGATATTACGTGACATATTTTTTATTTGGACTAAGATAGAATTATCTTAGTTATCTTAATCACAAACTACTAACATAGGACTCCACAGCAGTATTGTGCGATAGAAATACAGTGTAACCCTGCATATACTTTGTAAAGTTTTAACATAGCCACTTTGCAAGTAAACAGAAACAGGGGAAAGTACCATATTTTGCCATGTATAATGCACATTTTTTTGCCCAAACTTTTGAGGGAAACATAAGGGTACACATTATACATGGGTATAATGATTACATATTATTGGTATAATAATGGGTTTAATAATCCATGTATAATGTGCACAAAAACCTGGGCACATATTATAAGTGGGGGCACATTATACACAGCAAAATGCAGTAATTTTAATAATTATTTGTTTAATCCAATCTACCCCAAGCATAATCATTTCAATGCATCAGCAACATAAAAATTATTGAAGAGCTAGTCTACATTGTTTTTGAAAGTAAGCCTTGGCAATCTGGTGCATTTTTACACTTGTAGCGTGTCTCAGTTTGATTCATCACAGTTCAAGTGCTCGGCAGCCACCTGTGGCCAGTGGCTTCCTTGGTCACTACAGATCTAAAGTGACTCAAATGAGAGCCTGTACCACTCTTTCATGGTCTGGGGTAGATTTTAATTGAATTTTGTGACAATCTAACTTTGAATTTTTTTTTAGATTAGATATATCAACTTTCTCTTTTCAAAGACTTTTTAATAAATTTATGCAAAAACATCTTTTCACATTTCTGAGAATGAGAGACCTTTCCTTTCTTTAAAAAAAGAAAAAGACTTCATCTATTTATTTTTAGAAAGAGGGGGAGGGAAAGAAAAAGGGCAAGAAGCATGAATGTGAGAATTGGTTGCCTCTTGTATACCCTCAGCTGGGGACCTGGCCTGCAACCCAGGCATGTGCCGTGATCGGAATTGAACTAGAGACCTGTCTGTTCGCAGGCTAGCACTCAATCCACTGAACCACACCAACCACAGCATCTTTCTTAAGTTTAAAGATAAACAGTGTTGATAGGGGTTAGTGTCCATCAACCAGTGGGTAGTGTTGCTAGACTGTCTGCTACTTGCGAGATTAGTTGTGAGGCAGTTTAGATGGAAATGGCATATTACAAGTGATTGTCAGAGTTGAGTGGGCATCAGACTCACCTAAGAACTACTAATCATGCAGGTGACTGTTCCACAGCCTGGAGATTTCAAGTCAGTGGGTCAGAGTAGGACTCCTGCCAGGTGCGGTGCTGTATCCCGTGGAGGCTGTCACTGGAACAACCGTCCCAACCTCAGGCACAATGCTTGTCTGGATCACCCTGAGCAACATCTCTCATTTCTTGATGTGACTGGTGATGCAGACCCTGGAAACCACTGTTTCTGTTTGTTTCTGGTGGGGATTGGAGGTGGATGGAGGAGGTTAACTATGCATTCATCATGGTGTTGTATTCCGTTTGGAGAAAAGAGGAGTAAAGGAAACTTAAAGGGGAAGAAAGAGAGCAAAGTAATAAATTTCAGAACAAGAAATTGTTAAAGAAATGCCCCTGAGATCAGGGCACAATGCAAATACAATGATTTATATTATTGCTCTTTTGCTTTGGTCGGTGGAAAACGAGGTTTAGGTCTGGATGAGAGACTTTCGCTAAAGCAATAGTCACTCTGTTGAATAATCAACCAAGAGTCTATTTCCCCACTGTGATGTATCTGTTTTTGAAGCCGTTGTAATATCCACTGAGTTCCAAATCTTAAAATTATCTTGGAGGCTTATGTGGAAATAAGTACGCTAGTTAGATGACAGGACGATGCTTATACAGCTACTGTATCATATTGAATTTCTACAAAGCTTCAATTGTGTGAATCAGGCCTCCATGAATACTGGGTAAAATCAATGTTAAATTTCTGATTGATGCAAAAATCATGATTAAACTAACCATGACTATGATAAAACAATAAGTTTGAATTTTTTAAAAAGGCTAAATTCAGAAAAAATCAAGTGGAATTACTTTTTCCTCTATTTTCTGTGTAAGCTTTCATTTTCCTGTTGCACAGTCTAATATTTACTGAGCATTTACTTTTGGCAGGGATTGCTTTAAATATTTGACGTGCATTAACTCATTTAGTCCTTCTAACAACCCAATGCCTCTATTATTGTTGTTCTTATTTGCAGATACATGTTATACAGCCAGCCAGTAGCAGGAATGATGGTCTGGAATTCTTAACTGCTGCATTTTGTTCTCTTCTTTGAGATTCAGCTGCCTTAATTTGTTCTTCCAGGATCTCCACCTAGTCTACAAATTTATGTCCAGCTACACGTCCACTTGAGCTTTGTGCCTAGAATTTCCCCACTTTGAACAATTCAGAACTCTTGCTTCCCTCCGTGTCTCCCCACAACCACTCGCTTTATCTGAAAGTATAATCCCTTTTCTTTTTCTTTAGATCTGCCCTTTAGTAACATTTTACATTTATTAGTCCTAGAAATCCTCAATATATTTAGAACTGTTCCTAATTATCAGGGCAGAATTATAACAACATTTGAGGAATTTTTAAAAATTAAAAATTAAGTTACCTCACAATTCAGCCCACACACACTTTTCCCTTTTTGCGCATTTTTGCCCAGGCTCACATATGCGTGTTTGTGGGTGTGCCTCTGTTATATTTATTCACATGAGTAGTTTCTATTTGGATTTTTTCAATGATTATTGAGTTATGCTTTTCTTGGGAGTTGTAGCTAATATTAACCATACACTCAATTTTTTACATATGTGAAATATAATAATTGCCACCTAAAATAGAGTGTTTCCAGTGCCCTAAAAAAATACCACTGGGCTCCTACTCAGACATAGATCAAATTTGCTTATTTTACCATGCTGCTGTATATATTAGTAGTTAGTTCCTCTTCATTGGTCTGTAGTATGACATTGGATGAATAGATAATGATTAGTTTACCAAATCTACTGTTGATAGACATTTGAGTTACTCCAGTTTGGGACTATTACAAATAAAGCTATCTTTAACACATTTTAGTCTTTTGCTGGACCTGAGCCCTCAGTTGTGATGGGTATATTCCCAAGAGTGGAATTACTGGGTTACAGAGGATACACTTCTGTTTAGAGAATATTTTATCTTTAAAGGTTAAAAATCTACTTAAAATACTAGTAGAAATATTTCTATATTACAAATTGGTAAGAATATTATACTCTTCACACAAAAGGAGAGAAATTGAATAATTAGGAAAGCAGTAACCTGGTTGAATCTACAAACTCTCTTTTCATTTATGGCAAAACTTAAGAAGTTCCTCCTGTCTTTGATAATTCTCTTTCTTTCTCTGTGACTTCATTGTAAATGGAACTGTATAACTATTAGTTCACATACATACATTCCTAAACAGTTATTATTAGTACCCTTTTTTATTGAGATATAGTTGACAGTCAACTATTATTACTATTTTTGCTGTAAACACTGTTGCTTTTATTCTTCATGGATTTTGCTCATGCCATTATGTCAGAATCACGTCCTCACTAACTCTTTATAGTGCTGTTGCCCTTTGTGATCACCTCATACTTCCTAGTACTGGATGCACACTGTCAACTGACAGGTAGGTATTTAGTTATGTTCATGAACTCAGTGCGACTATACCTACCCTGGTACTATGTTTAGTACAGAACTCACAACCTAGTTCAGGTAAGCATAGCACACAAGAATACCTCCCCCACTGCCCATCCCCCCACACAAATCTTGAAAGCTTTACAGTGTATCAGTGAGCATGATTTTGAAAACATACTTTTTATTTGAGTAAGGTTATGAGAACAATATGTTTTAAAGAACTTAATCCATTACTGTAAGTTATAGCAATATAACTTACATAACTTCTGCTCATTTTAGGCCAAATGTTCTCTAAATGATTCAGATAATTCTTTTACATCTTCTCTTATACCTCTGAACCAGGAAATGAGCACAAAAAAATTCCTCCCACCCAGGCATTCATGCATAGTCATTAGCAGGTTTTATTTGTTAGGGTGTGTCAGCAATAAATATTTTCTCTCTAGGACACCCAAATTATAGCCATGGTTTGAGGCTTAATAATATCATCGAGATGCAGACCAGACAGTGTTTCCATGGTTGCAATTCTTATTTATTGAAAGATAAAAGGGTGTAAAGTGAAAAGAGTAGATGGAACATAATAATGATTGGCCGAGTCTGTGGAGCTTCCTGGCACTGATCGAACCATGTTAATGTTTATTTCAATGCTCTGGGGCACTCTAGTCACTTGTTAAAACCCCTCATGTAAAGGCATTTCCAGGCCTAGGGGTCATCATGGGATGGGAAAGAAATGCAATTATTTATTTTTAAAGCAAGACAAAAATCAGATTTAAACATTTTAGATCTCTGTGTTCTTTTCCATGTTGTTATATAAGTAATTTTACTTTTGAAAAATAAGTTCTAGATTAATATTTAAAGGTATTTGCTATTACATAAGGAGTGAGACAATAATAATGTGATTATTTTGGGACATTTACAACAATTTACAACATATCTTGTACTGGCTATTTGCAGGGGGGGGGGGTGTTTATTTTGTTTTGTTTTAATGCTGTCACTCTTGTTCTTTGTATCAGAATGAACCTTGCTTTCTGAGGACCAGTCAGTGGGCTGTGGTGTTGAGTACCTAAGAAGCGGGATATTAAAAATTAAGAATATTTTAGCCTCTAGTATAGTATGTGGCACATAGTGAGTGCCTCGATAAATATTTGTTTAATTAATGAATGTATTAATGAAATAGACACATTTTTAAAAAGTTTGACTTAAAATAAGAGTGGGCTTATTTTGAGAAAAATGTAGAAAATAAATAGAATTTATGTAATATTTATATAAATGTATAGTATAGCATATAAAACAACTTATACTTTACTAATTTTGATGAACTCTGAAGACTTGTGTAGCGTTTCAAGCCAGCAGTTCTCTTCTTGTACGTGCTCTAGATGAGCTCTGGAGCAGGTGTGGGTCGTACACAGCAATGCCAACAGCAGGAGTCAGCACACAGCCCCGATGCCATCCTCAGCATGACAAATGAAACATCGCTTTGTACTCAGGCAATGGAATACTCTATTGTGTCAGGGGTGAAAGAACTAGAGGTATTCTCTCAACATGGTTGGAATCTTAGAAACATAAAATTGCATGAAGTAAATCAGGGGAGGATGTATTGGGTATGATTCTTCTTATATAATTTCAAAAATTGAAAATCTAAACACCTTTTTACATAATACATGAATACTAATTTTTTTGCATTAGAACTAAAATGGTCATTTATTTTAAATCTATCACAGTGTGGTGAGAACTGTGTATTAGTAACTGTTTTATTCAATTACAGTTTACATTTAATATTATTCTGTATTAATTTCAGGTGTACAACATAGTGGTTAGAGAATTATGTACTTTACAAAGTGATCATGAATATTGATTTTATTAATTACATTCTGTAAAAGGAAAAGTGGGAATAATGATCAAAATTTCACATTAGTGCTTAATTATTTTGGCATTTCCCTGGCAGGCAGCAATCTGATTGGAGAGAGGCGCAGATCGGCTCTCACAGACTGTCGGTGTCCTCTTTTTTCACTTGAGTAATGCTGCTCCGTGTTTCACTTATTATTAATATTTAACCTGTACCTGCTTCCTTTTCTGGCATATTTCACAATTAAAAGTCAAATAAACTGTCCTTCAGTGATAGTATTGATAGTATGTTAAGTAATATCTTTGTATTCATGGGGCTTTCTGGTAAAGGTAGACATTAATTCAGTAATTGCAATTCTCTGTGCTCATTAAATGAGAAGTATGTGGCACTATTGTACTGCATCAGGTGATACAATGTGATCAGTGATAATCTACAGAGTTTTACACTATATATGTATTCATGTTTTCTACAATACGTATTCACTTTTGGATTACAGTTACCAATCTAATCTTAAAACTATCATGTGCTCCTATCAAGCATAACTCCTTCATGGTTTTTTTATGACTCATCACCTGAGTTTAACACTATCAAATTGGTGAAACCCTGTTAAATGATGAGTTCATTGATGGCGAGCTTGGATAGTGCAGCAAAATCCAATTACTATTAAGTCTTCTAAATGATTTCCTTCTATTTCTACACTTACTCCATCATGGACTTGTAACAAACAATTCATGAACTGACTTTGGTCCACAAACCACGTGTTGATGTGTGCACCTGGAAACATATACTGGAATATTTATAGTAGCACATTTTGTAAAAGCAAAAATTGGAAACACTTCAAAATGTCTATCAGTAGAATAATGGAAAAATGCATTGTGGTGTGTTCACATGATGATTTACTACAAAGCAGAGAAGGTATATAAATTACTCCACTGTCCATCAACATAGATAAATCTCATAAACACAATGTTCAATAAAAAAAATCAAGTCGAAGAAGAATCCATCATGGTTAATATTTTCATTTATATAAAGACCCAAACAGAAGCAACTAAATGGTACTTCCTTATCATCAATTCATAGATATGTGGTAGGACTCAAAGAAATGTAAGAAATTGTTAACATAGGATAGTAAATTTTTATCCTCATGCAAGGATATACTTATTGATTTTAGAGAGAGGAGAAGGGAGGGAGAGAGAGGGGCAGGACACATTGACATGAGAGAGAAACATCCATCAGTTGCCTCGACCAGGACCGAAACACAACCTAGGCATGTGCCCTGACCAGGAATCAAACCTGCAACCCTTTGATCCACATGCTGATGCTCCAACTGAGCCACACCAGTCAGGGTACATAAGGTAGTAATTTACTCCCAGAGTGGGGATTCAATCAGGGAAAGGTACCCAGGGTTTATTTCATTACTATTATTAAACTGAACAGATATTAAATTTTATTGCATATACATATATAAATATCTATATTTATGTATAGATAAATCAGAGGTTTTGTAATAACTGCTAAAATTATGAATATGCATTACTTTAAAAATTATTCTTTTCTGAAAGACCTATTAAAAGATATGAGTAGGAATATATATATTTGGTTCAATTCCAATTAGAAAAATGATAAACAAAATAAAATTCAAAAATTAATACCTGTAAATATTCTAAGGCCTATGGAGGCCAGGAGGTCATTACTGATACTGAGTTTCAAAGAAGAGATTTGATCATGGCAATCTAAAAATCTTGTTCTTAAAGTGTTTTGGGATAAAAAAAAATGTAATAAAGTGGCCACATTCATTAGTTGGCCAGACCCAGTGTAGAACAAATCCTCAGGTCACTGTGACAGAACATGACAGAGAGCAGGCAGGGCAGATCTCAGTCTCGGCTACTCAGTGGTCTCATGATTTTAATCAGATTACCTAATTGCTTTATCCAGTTTTCTAGTAACTAAAATGAAAATAATAATAGTATTAAAAACTGTTCAGAATTTTTGCAGAAGTTATATGAGAAAACATATCAAAAGTCTAATGTTATACACTAGTAGACAAAATTATTTATCTTATCCTTGATCTAATGAAGAATTCTATGAAATTAGATATTTTGCAAGTTTGCTTTTCATGACAGTATGTGGTATAAGTAATGTAGTGTGATACTTTTCACCCGTGTTGTGAACATCTGTTAATCTTTCTCTGTAGTTGTGATAATTTAAATAAATTATAATTTATTTTATACCACTTGACAAAATAAATTTTTTAAAAGCATCCCGCACTTAACTCCCCCAAAGTTAGAAACTATAAATATAAATGAATAAGGGTGACTTCCACACTGAATGTAATTGAATTCCTACAACTATAATAATTAAAACACTATAAAACTGACTTAAGAAAAGAAGAATACAGTAATGGAACAATATAAAAGTTCTGAAAAAGATATAAATATTTATAAATTTATAATAATTATATGACATAAACTGAATATATGGTTATAATATATGTTAGTACCATATAATACATCTATGGATAAACTATTCAAAAAATACTGCTGACTGGATGCCATTGGGAATGAAGAATTATGAGTGAAATACAAACGTAATAAAAAACACAAAAAAGAACAAATATCTATCCAATCTGAAGATAAGGAAAACTTCATAAATATAAAACAATGTAAGAAACTGTAAGAGGAAGTAATGATAGATTTGTAGAAAATAAATATTGTAATAAAGACTATAGAGAAACATAACAAAAATCAAACAACGCCTATGGACATTATTTCCATAAATACCACAGACTTAGGTTTAAACTCCTAAAATAAAAAGAACTCCATAAATTAAAAAAAAATTCTCAAACTTCAGTAAAAATAAACTTAAATACCATAAGTTTATAAACCCTCAGCTTTTCTGGTATGTTAGTTAGGATGAGAAGTATACTGCTAGAACTAAATGGCCCCCCAAAATTGCTTAGATAAGATAGATGTCTCTGGTGTAGGTTGAATCTTATTTGTATTTCACATAGTTATTTGGGGACTCAAGTAAATTTCTGTCTTGCTGCTTTGCCATCTCCTGGGGCAGCATTGGGAATATTTTCTTTTAAAGGGCCAGATAGTAAATGTTGTAGCATTTAGGGGCTCCATGGCTTCTATTTCAGTAAATCAGCTCTGCAGTTGTAGGGTGAAAGTAGCCATAGACAACACATGAACAAATGGGTATGGATATGTTCCAATAAAACTTTATTTACAAAAACAGGCAGCTCCATAGGTTTTGACGCTTGTCCTAGAGCATTCTTTTGCCTTGCCTCCTGGATGCTAAATCCCAGGCACAGTTGCATTCCAGCCAGCAGGAAGGAGAGAGGGGAGGATTTCAGGCACTATATCTTACGGTCTACACACATAGTAGCAAGCCTCACTTTTGATCACATTCCATTGGTGAAAACTTAGCCATGTGGCTACATCCAGCTGCAGGTTGTCTGGGAAATGTGGTCTCTAATTCCAAAGTGCCCAGTTACAAATCTTGCTGTGGGACTACTAGTTGTCTCTGCCAAACTGGTAATCAAATAAACTTAGAATTATTTTACAATTTTTATAATAATTGACATAAATAGTATTAAAGAACAATAATAATACTGAGTGTTGGCATCATACCATTACTTGTTGTTGTAACAGTAATATTTACAGTAATAATCACTGCATTCTGAATATGTCCAACATCCTAAAAACACTCGAAAGATGGGTATACTTATTGTTAAGACTATGAGTTTTGAAACGTTCAAGGACTAAAGTCTGCAATTAGTGAGTGTTTGAGTCATGATTCCACTCCAGGCACTCCTGTTCCAAAGCCTGTGTTCTTTACTGGGGAATGATGCAAAATAATCACTTTTGTGGAGAGTGCAAAAACAATGTGCATCAAGATGGTGACATAGGCAAACATAGCTCACCTCTTCTCACAACCACATCAAAATTACAACTAAAATATAGAACAATCATCATCTGTCAGAAATATAGTTGAATGAAAGTCTGACAACTACTGAACTGAAGAAACTACATCCACCAGACTGGTAGGAGGGGTATTGGTGTGGATCAGGCTGGCCCGACACCCATGTGGACAAAAATTTGAGAGGGATATTTTGGGAGCAAGGAGTCCCAGATCCACGCCAGGTCCCCCAGCCCAGGGTTCCAGTGCCAGGAAGGTAAGTCCCCACAACTTCTGGCTGCAAAAGCCAGTGGAGATTGAATCAGTGGAGGAGGCTACTGGAGTCCTAAGCAGTTCCTCTTGGGGAACCCACACATGGATTCAGCTACTCAGACTCACTCCTACTGAGCTCCAGCACAGGGGGTGGCAGCTTGAAGGGCACCAAATGGTAAACAGGGAGAGACTGAAGTGTCTGGCATTGGGGTAAGCAGAGGCCAGTGTCCCTTTGCTGAGCCCTCTCCCCACAGAGCCAATAGGCTGGTGCCATATTTGAGATTCCATCAAGCTGGCTAACACTGTGTGACCAACCTTGGAAATCCCCAGAGGCTCTGTCCACCCAACTTGTGGGCCCACCCAAGCTTCTTTTCAATAAGAATGGGTGATCTTGGCTCCTAAATCCTATCCGACAAGCCACAACTGGCTTCAGTGAGCCCCAGCAGCAGCCAGATTAGTCACAGCTTGGCTTCACCTGGGAATCTCCAAGCCCAGCACAAGTAGCCGCCTTCTCAGATTGTTCATAGCTCAGACAGGGTGGCCCTGGGAAAAACACAGGGTGGGGGCTGAACTTGTACTGTACCACTGTGGAAACACCAGGGCCAACATACCCAGTGACAGCTATAACCCATGTTGGAGCACCACCACACTACCCCTGCACAGCTGATCCTCCACGAAGGGCATAGGTTGGTGGTCAGTGGTCATAGTCAGTCCGTACAGCTGACAGGCCTGGGTAAATCCTTCCTATTGATCTGCTAACAGCAACCAAGACTCAACTACAAGAGGAGGGTGTACTCAGCCCACACAAAGTGTGCATCATAAGTACCCAGCTTCAGTGATAGTGAAGGCTGTGCCACTGGACCCTACAGGACCTACTATATTAGGCCACGCTACCAAGACATGGAGTCAAAGCAGCTCTACCTAGTGCATAGGGCACCGAGATCTCACTTAACTGTTAAGGAGTAGTTACATTTATACAGTCCTAAAATTATACTCAGCCCTTTGAAGGCAACCGAGAGGCTGATGTGGCCCCCGGTGAAAATGAGTTTGACACCCCTGATCTATCAGATGCACAGTTCAAAACACTGTTTATAAGAATGTTCAAGGAACTTAATGGAGACCTCAGCAGCATAAAAGAGACCCACTCAGAAATGAAGGATACACTAATAAAGAACAATTTACAGAGAAACAACAGTAGAATGGATGAAGCTAAGAATCAAATCAATGATATGGAATATAAGGAAACAAAAAACAACCATGCAGAACAACAAGGAGAAAAAAGACTCCAGAAAAATGAAGATAATATAAACAGCCTCTGGGACAACTTTAAGAGGTCTAACATTCACCTCATGGAGGGCCAGAAGGAGAAGAGAAAGAGCAAGAAATTGGAAATCTTTCTGAAAAAATAGTGATAGAAAGCTTCCCTGATTTGGTGAAGGAAATAAACATGCAAGTCCAGCATGTGCAGAGAGTCCCAATGATGATGGATGCAAAGAGGCCCACTGCAAGACACATCATTATTTAAAGGCCAAAGGTAAAGATAAAGAAAGAGTCTTAAAAGCAAGAGAAAAGAAGTTACCTGAAGGTTGCCAGATGAGAGGGGAGAGGGGAAGAGTGGATGAAGAGGTGAGGGGATTAAGAAGTACAAATAGGGCCCTGGCTGGTGTAGCTCAGTGGATTGAGCACAGGCTGGGAACCAAAGGGTCCCGGTTCAATTCCTGGTCAGGGCACATGCCTGGGTTGTGGGCTGGGTCCCCAGTGAGGGCCATGTGAGAGGCAACCATACATTGCTGTTTCTCTCCCTCTCTTTCTCCCTCCCTTCCCCTCTCTAAAAATAAATAAGATCTTAAAAAAAAAAAAAGAAGTACAAATAGGTAGTTACAGAATAGCCATGGGGATGTAAAGTACAGTGTAGGAAATGGAGTAACCAAAGAATTTATACACATGACCCAATGGTGGTGAGGGATTGCCTGAGGAAGTAGCGTGTGCTTGATGGAGAGGGGGAAATGGGGAAAAATCAGGACAACTGTAATAGCATAATCAATAAAATGTAATTAAAAAAACACCTATAAGGAAATTTATACTATCTGACTTAATGATTCCACTTCCAGGATTATTTTCCTTTTAGCGATGTTTTCAATCATTACAGTTTGTCTTTGAGCTATTAAAAGAATGTTTCCCAATAATGATATAGGATAATGTACAGGGCATAATATAGTGTAAAAATAAAATGTATGAACAATCTCCAAATAGAGAATAATCTATCAATAGCAGATATTTATATACATGAATGTACAATATATATATATATATATATATGTAAACACATATATATGTGTATATAGTGGCAGGCAAAAGTAGGTTTACAGTTCATATAGAAAAATACATGCAGGTTGTGGTTATTAAAATTAGCTTTATTAACTCAAAAGAGTGTCACAATATAACTCTAAACCTACTTTTGCACATCCCTGTATTTAATGTAAGAAAATATTGAAAGGGGTAATTTGAATGAAAAAATTATAGATTATTTTTTCCTTATAATTTTATATATTTTACAAATTTTTTTAAAAATAGACATTTTATTTACACTGAATATCAAAGTTAATTAAAAATAGCTTTCTATCAGTCATATAATTTTTTAGTACGAATACTAATGGTTAAAATGGTTAATCAAATAAGAACGAACACTTTTAGGAAAACCAATTAGCTCAAGTAAATTAAATTTACATGAAATACATTCTATATGTAGGCATGTTTCTCACTTAAATGGGTGTATTTTCCTAGCATATGTATGTCCTTTCATGTGGTTGCTTTTATATTTCTATGTTGCTAGCTTTTGTTACTGTATTCCCTGTGATAGGCCATCTCATTTTCTTTTTAGTTTCAATTTCTATCAGGAAAGGGTGTATCTCTGAAGTCCTATTTGTTTTAGTTTCTGACACAGCACTAATACAATTTCAACTTATTTAATTGAGCTGCCAAATTTAGCCGAAGACAGAGTAGATTAGTGGCATAAAAAGCATTCATAGCGGCTCACAAAATACTATTTCAGACGATGTGAGTTCTAACTTTCATTCCATTTTTCTTTTTGATAATGAATTTAGTTGTTCTTTATCACACTATTTTAAGTTTTGAGAAACATAATTTAATATCCAAACCAGGAAACTTTTAAGACCTAAATGTGTGCTAATATTAATTATGCTTAGGCAACTGTCAAAAACTGTCACTTTCTTGTTAAAAACTTGGACTCCTGGTCACTCTAAGAAGAGTTCATGATAATCGGTCAAATTTACTCTTAATGTTCAAAATGGATGACTTGCTATTCAGTAATTAGGGACTAATCACAAACCCCTTTTAACATAGTATTGATGTTATAACAACATAATATTTAGTGATTCCCTCTATTAGAATGGTAACAACATTAAGTTTCATTTTTTAATATATATTATACAACTTTGAAAAGGGTGAAGATTATAGGAACTGACATTTTCTGTTTCTATTTGAAACATTGATGAGTTTATTTATGTCATAGATCCAACCTGAAAGTCAACATTTTACTAATTTATCCAAAAGTTTTAAATTATCCATTTCTTAAAATTCTGTATGTTGTGTTTGTTTTGCTAGCACTGTAGCAAAGAAATAAGATTTTAGTTTCTTAAGAGGGATATCATACTTTAGAAAGTCAAAGCTTCCTCAAGATGGAGTTTCTGAGTTCACCTCAGTTCACCTCAGTTCGATGACTTGCTGCTACAACTTTGTCTCTTATCTAGTTTCTAAATGAGCCTCAGCACATAACTTACCAGAAGTTAAGCTCCTTTCTTATTCTTGGGCTTATGCAAACCCTCAAAAGTTAATTATGTGAATGCAGAGTATCTATAGTAGGTATTACTGAAGATACATGTCATCAGTTATATGAGTTTGAGCACTTCAGATTTATTTCCTCTAAAACTATAATCTGAAAACCTGAGTTTATTTTAAAAATGTTAAAGGCAAATGGAATATGCTAAAAGTTTCTTTATGCACATGTTTCATTTTTGAGTAATAGCCAATGCTTACATTATATACTTAGGTTAAATTCTTTCTATCCATTATTATTGTTATTAATGAGGAAACTCATGAACTGTGAAGATTTCTGAGCATGTGATTTATTATTAGAAAAATAATTTAGAATTTTAGGGATTGTTATAGGAAGGAGAGGAAGAGGAACCCAGTATACCTTATGTCTGCCAAAAAATATTAATATTGCTTTTGCACAGGCTGCATCAAATGTTACTCAATTACTAACAGCTGAAATAAAATAATATTAGAGGTGAGGAAGTCCCAGTGTGATCATGCAGCTTTTTTCCCTAATTTTACAGAAAACTGATGGCCAGGCATCATTGTTCCTGGCTTTATGTTTCCATAGTAGTTTTTCAACATATTTATTGGACTTTACATTATCTTGAAGGATATGCCCATAGGTTTGCTTTCTACTTGATTGAGGAATTCTTGAAGACACACTTGATTATCAGTCATGGACAAAACCACATGATCATAACAATAGATGTGGAAAAAGCATTTGGTAAAGTATAACACCATTTATGATAAAAACACTCGACAAAGTGGGAATTGAAGGTGCATATATCAACATAACAAAGGCTATATATGAGAAACCTACAGCCAACATCATACTCAACAGGCAAAAACTAAAAGCTTTCCCCTTAAAATCAGGCACAAGACAAGGGTGTTCATGTTCACCACTTGTATTCAACATATTATTGGAAGTTGTAGCCACAGTGATTAGACAAGAAGAAGAAATAAAAAACATCTAATTTGGAAAGGAGGAATGTGGGAATTCTTTCCACACGCATGTAAACACACAGTCCTGAGAATTTACACATAAAGAGCATGGCTCCACATGAGGAAAAATTATTCCCATGTGGACAAGAGTGGATCATGTCAGTGAAAAAGGAATTATCTAATGGGAATTTGGCAAAAATGTATCTTAAGAAATTCTGACTTGCTGAGTTTCTCTTCCTCCCAAAGTCAGGAAGCTTAAGTTAATGAATCCCTGCCTCAATGTTTTATGGTCCTAAAAGTTAACAGCCCTAGTTAGCTTATTCTCAATTTACTTGTCTCCTGTTTAATGTATACCCTGGTCCTGTCTGCCACCGGACCTGAATTTACATCCTAAAGCTCTGTTACTGAGTAAACCTACCCCTTATCTATTCTCTTTCCATATATCCTCATGACCCAACTGAAAATCCCTGTTCTGCATAAGCCAATGAATAATCAATCCAATGTAAATGTGTCCTAAAGCTTCTAATAAAAAGCCCGGCTAAGCTAGGCATGAAGTCTTTTGAAGATGAAGCGAAAGACCCGTGGCTGCTGGACTCTATTCTCCAAGCATGTCTCTGGGTAAGTTTGATTCATGCAATTGGTGCGGTCCCCCCACGGATTTTGCGGGACAAAATCTGCGACAGAGGAAGTAAAGCTGTCACTGTTTGCAGATGACTTGATAGGGTACTTAGAAAACCCAATAGACTCCACCAAAAAAATACTCAACCTAATAAATGAATTTGGCAAAATGATGGGATACAAAGTCAACATTCAGAAATTGATGCCATTTTTGTATACTAACAATGAAACATCAGAAATGGAAACCTGGAAAAAAATCTCATTTCCTATAGGAACAAAAATAAAATAAATACTTAGCAATAAACTTAACCAAGGAGGTAAAAAACTAGTACTCAGAAAACTACACAACACTGAAGAAAGAAATTAAAGAAGACACAAGCAAATGTACCATGTTCATGGACTGGACGAATAACATCATTAAAATGTTCATACTACCCAAGCAATCTATAGATTCAATGCATTACCTATCAAAATAGCAATGACATATTTCACAGATATAGAACAAATACTTCAAAAATTTATATGGAACCATAAATGACCCTGAATAGCCTCAGTGATCCTGAGAAAGAAGAGCAAAGTAGGAGCTGTCACAATACCTGATATCAAACTATATTAAAAGGTCACTGTAATCAAAACAGTCTGGTACTGGCATAAGACACATAGATCAATGAAACATAATGGAGAGCCCAGAAATAAACCCAAGTCTCTATGGTCAATTAATATTTGACAAAGGGGGCATAAGCATAAAATGGAGTAAAGATAGCCTCTTCAACAAATGGGATTGGGAGATCTGAATAAGTACATACAAAAAAAAAAAAAAAAAAAAAAAAAAAAAAAAAAAAAAAAAAAAAAAAAAAAAAAAAAAAAAAAAAAAAAAAAAAAAAAAAAAAAAAAAAAAAAAAAAAAAAAAAAAAAAAAAAAAAAAAAAAAAAAAAAACCTCGACCACCAGCTTACAGCATGCACAAAAATAAACTCAAGATGGATAAAACACTTAAATATAAGTCATGACACCATAAAAGTCCTAGAGGAGAACATAGGCAGGAGTATTTCAGATATCTCAACCAGCAATATTTTCACCAATACATCCCCTAGGGCAAGGAACATAAAGGAAAGAATAAACAAATGGGATTATATCAAAATAAACAGTTTCTGCATGGCCAAAGAAAACATCAACAAAATGGAAGGGGAACCAACTGTATGGGAAAACATTTTTGCCAATGATAACTTGGACAAGGGTTTGATCTCCAAAATATATAAAGAACTCACATGACTCCACATCAGAAGTAATTGCAATCCAATTCAAAATGGGTAAAGGATATAAACAGACATTTCTCCAATGAGGACATACAGAAGGACCATACACACATGAAAAAGTGCTCAACATCACTAGCCATTAGAGAGATGCAAATTAAAACCACTATGAGATAGCACCTCACAGTGGTCAGAATGGCCATCATTAGCAAATCCACAAACAAGTGCTGGTAAGGTTGTGGAGAAAAGGGAACCCTAGTGTACTGTTAGTGGGAATGCAGACTGGTACAGCCACTGTGGAAAACAATATGGAATTTCCTCAGAAAACTAAAAATGGAACTGCATTTTGATCCAGAGGTCCCACTGCTAGGATTATACCCTAAAAATCCTGAATCACCAGTTCAAAATAACCTGTGTACCACAATGTTAATAGCAGCACTATATACAATGGCCAAGTGCTGGAAACAGCCTAAGTATACATCAGTAAATGAGTCAATGAAAAAAATGATATGTTTTCACAATGGAATACTACACAGCAGAAAGAAAGAAGGAGCTCCTATCCTTAGTCACAGCTCGGATAGGTCTGGAGAGCATTATGCTAAGTGAAATAAGCCAGGCGATGAGAGAAAAATACCATATGATCTTACCTACCAGGGGAACCTAATCGACGCAACAAACAAATGAGCAAAATAGAACCAGAGACTTGGAAATAAAGTACAAACTGACAGTAACCAGAGGGGTTGGGGGAGGTGCATAACAGGGGAAAGAAGAGGAAGGAGCAAGCAAGGAATATGGGGAAAATGATAGGATGACTGTAACTAAACAACAACAAAATAAAAAAGTAATTAAAAATTTTTTTCACATTGCGTAATCTATATTAGACTTCTTCAACAGATATGTTTAGAATACATTAATGAGGAAATGATGATTATATAAGTTAAATTTTAAGGTAGTAAATTATTGCTCACCATCACCCAGCGGGGTAGCAACAATGCCAGGCTGCTTCAGTTGAACTCTCTATTTCCTTTATTAGGCTGTTCTAATATCTATAACCAGACACCATATTCCAGGACAGTGAGTTGTGGCTGTATTCCTTGCTGGAAGCAGAATAGCTTAGGAGCTAATAACATTGATTTGGGCCTCATGGAACTGGGTACTTGATCTACCCCTATCCTGAGCAAGTAATTTCATATTTCTTATCTCAATGTTTTATGTTTTATTTTGCAAAATAAGGAAAATAATTTATACCACGTAGGATGGTAGTGAGGATTAGGAAGTACAAAATGTTTAGTACATTTTCTAGTACAGCCTGAGAAGTCTACCTGTGTACCCTCTTGTTACCCAATCCCATCAGCCTACCTGCTGCTTTGGTGCGGTGCTCTCCAAGAGAGCTATTTTTCTCTTTTGTTATTTGCTTAGCTCTCGTCATAAATGGTGGATTCCTAGAGAGGCCTTCTCTAATCAACTTATCAAAAATAGCCCTAGCACTAGCAGGGTGCTCAGCTGGTTAGAGCATCAGCCCCATACACCAAGGCTGTGGGTTCAATCCGCAAACAGGGCACATATAAGAATCAACCCATTAAGGCATGGATACGTAGAACAACAAATCTTGCCCCACTCTTTGTCTCTCTCTCTTTCTCTCCCTCCCTGTCTTTCACACACACACAAAACCCTAATCACGCTATTATCTCATCTTTCATTTCTGTTCCTTGTACTTAGCAGTCCCTGACATTTCAATATATATTTTTACAGTGTCTCTTGTGCTCACAAGAATGAGGTCCATAAAGGTAGGAGCTTTGTCCTCTTTATTAACTGCTTTATCCCCAGTGCTTAGAAGAGTACCTGGCCTATGGCATCATTAAACACCTATATTTTTGACTGAATGAAAGGGCTTGTATAAGAAAATGATGCTATAAAGAACCATATTATTTAGAAAACTCCTAATATATGCACATTACTATAAATGCTAGAATTTTGGAGGGCATACAATGTCAATCAGATATGAAAAATGAAATTTAGGTCTTGACTTCCGTCCTCCCCATTGCTCTCACATCCATGGCCTTTGTGCAAATAACATGTTCCTAAAATGCATTTTTTTCCATCAAAACCAAACAACCCATCTTCCAAATTAGGTAGATCAACCCTCAAAGCAATAAAACAGTAACTGGAAGTTTTTGGGAGATTGAGTTTCTAAGAAATGATTATCAGATTAGCATACTCTTTGAGAACCCAAAATGTAGTTTTGGATAACATAAAATTTGTTAACTTTTTAAGCCTAAGTGTTATATTTCATAAAGCTCTTCCATCTGTCTCTATTTAGAGATATTTTGTCTATTACTAGATAATCACATTGCTTCTACATGGATAGGAAGTGATTAATAATTTTAAAATATTTCATAAAATGTTAGTATCTTTGGTTACACACATTGTCAACAATGACAATCATTCTGGTGAGTAATGTTCAGGCAATTTATGCTCCAGAGAACAATTAAATCAACTGCTACAACGTGGTGTTTCCTGTTATACAAGAACATGGAGAACTATAATTTTCTAGATAGTTCAACTTAAACTATAGCAAAATGAAATGTGCAAGTAATTAAAGAAAATGTTCTATTAACATTTACCCTGATAAATTATTTCAGTTCTATATTTGATTTTGTAGAAACGTCCACAATGTCACTGACTTAGTGAAATAATTGCAAAAACATATAGAAGTGATAATTTCCTCTATATTTTCCAGTAGGATGTTAAAAAGATTTAAAAAAAATAATTGTAATGTACTGCTAATACAATTACTTCTAGAAGTTACTTTTGTAACTTTTAAAATATTAGCAGTTGCAATGTTTGCATAATTTCTGTATGAAGACTGATTTAATCTACTCTCCTTGGAAAAACTGTCTTGGCGTTAAGATAGAAAAGAGGTTAGTGCCCACCGTAAGGATAAACTTTTGGCCTATCTGTCTCTACATCCATAAGGTAAATCTTTCTAGGGCCATTATTTAAATGAAGAAATAGAAGTTGTTCAGAATGAGACAACAATTAGCAATGCTAGAATTAAAATTGGGTCCCTGTGACTCTAAAGCTATTACATGAATAATTGGAGGAGAGAGGGCAATGTCTCAGAGAGGCTGAACTTTCCTGGAGCCTGACATGTTGCACTGAATCTAGTGGGTGGATCTTCTGCTTTGTGCTGTAGAGAACACCTCTGAAAAGTATGTGGAAAATCTGGGTTTGGGGGTGGTGGTGGTGAGGTCGATGGTTGCTCAGTTCTTGCTCAGCAAAGGGATATTTTCTCAGATGAACATTGCTGAAGGATAGGAGAGAATCCTTTCTGCAGGTGAGGCAGCAGGATCGAAATCTGATTTACTGGGAGAAGTTATTGGAAAGAACGGTTACAGTTGAAATTCATTTGGTGGTTGAAGTGAGGTGTGAGCTAAGAGGTGAGCCTGAGGTACTGGGCCCTAAGCAGCTTTAAGGGGGACCCAGCATCATCAACAGGCTGGATTTAGGAGCCTCAGGATAGGATGACTAAGTGATAGAGGAGTGACCATAGTAAGGCAGAGTTAGATAGGTGAAATTTTTATGAAAATAAAAACTTGCTATTGCTGCTGCAGAAATCAGGTTCTCCTTCCTGAGGAATTTTCAAAATGGGTTCATGATAAATGCAGTATATAAAATGAAAGACAAGTTATTCTTTATAAATACATATACACATGTATACATACATGTATATGTATATATTGCTAGGAGTGAAATCATGGCCATTTGCAATAGAGAAAAGGTTAGACAATGGTACTAATTTTAAGGAAAACCTATAAGGAGCTGTGATTCTTTAAGACTAGCCTGCAAACTGGGCAGTATTTAGGATTCGAAATATAAAATAGTAGTAGCAGCTTTTATGTGTGTTAGGTCCCTGAATTCGTGTATATACAGGTAGAGAAGATCAGGTTAAAGACAAAGTCTTGGATTAAGAATGGGAGGAAAATGTAAAACCTGACTAAGGAGATGAGGATGGAAGAAAATAATCAGGAGAAAGAAGATCTCAGTCTGTTTATCTTTAATGGGCTGACCATTACCTAATTATTGAAGAGAAACAGTTGTAAGAAAGAGGGAAACCTTGAGAACGAAGAGACAGACTGATTTGCAAAGGCTTCCTTTTCCCAACGGAAGCAGGGATTGAACAATCATGATTTCTACTGAAAAACAAAAAACCTATTCTAACTTTGACAATTCAAACACACAGACACACACACACACACACACATCTACTATCTTGTAATTTCCTTGAAGGCAGGACTGTGTCTTCCTCATCACTTTGTTTTCTAATGTCTGGTACATGGGGTACGTTTAATTGAATATATGCCCTCGTAGGAAGACGCAATCACCTCCGCTTCTAGGCTGACATTCAGGGGCAGAGTTCAGGGAGCTTTAGCATCATAACTGGGTTAAAGTTAAGAACACAGTTTTCATCTCATGTGTACTTTTTAAATCAAAAGTGAAAGCTAAGGAGAATAATGATAATCCTTTTTGACCTATTTTATTTTTCTAATGACTTTTTGATACTTATAACTACTACTTAGTGGATATATTAATGAACAGTGCTGATTATATTAAAGTGTATATTTGTAAGGGAAAGTAGTGGTTTTTATCTCAGTCTGTAAAATTAATGAACAAGCTATTGTAATAGTATTCAAAACACAAAATATAAAATATTACATATTTTATTTTTCCTCTTCATTTTTATTCTCTTATAATGACTACATTCATTTACATTAAGTCAACAAATGTCTTTCTATCTATCTGTCTATCTGTTCATCCATTTACCTATCTACCTATCTATTTTTCACACCCTTTGAGGCAGGGTGGGATTATATACAGGGACTTAATTCATATTCCCTAATAGGAAGGAGTTTTGTAGTAGGTAAGTAAATAATACCAATAAAATTGAATAAAATGCAGGCTAAATGACAATAACAAACATGTCTTATAGCAGTATATGGCTATGTCCCTTGTCAGTATTTTATTCATAAAGTGTCACACATTCTTAGGAAGGAGAGATCACTGTAGCCTATCAAGATATGAAGCCTGCTTTATGTGCAGAGTTTTAAACTTGTGCCTGAATTTTTCTCATGATGAAGAAAAATATTCTGATTTATCTATGCTAAACAAATAAAATATATAAAATATGATCAGGAAATCAATAGGAGCACAAAGAAGACAGTTGACTTCTTTCATGAAATATTTATTCTAGCCTTGACTTTATAATGTTGTTTGTATAATGATATCTATAAATGAACTGTGTACTTCAGTTTTATATTAGCAAAGAGTAGTAAACTGAGCTATGTTCTTGTGTAAAATCAACTAATTCACATATATGTTCATTCAAGAAATGTTTGTTCTTTTATGCATGTAATCATTACGTGTTTATTCATGCCTTTGTCTTAGTTCAGGCTCTTCTAACAAAGTACCATAGCCTGGGTAACTTAAACAAGAATTATTTCTCACAGTCTGGAAGCTGGAAGTCCAGAGCCATGGCTTTAGCATGGTGGGGTTCTGCTAAGAGCCCTTCTCTGGGTGTCAGACAACTGACCTCTTATATACCCACTGGCCTCTTACAAGGGCACTAATCCCATTCATGAAAGCTCCACATTCATGACTTAATCACCTCCCAAAGGCATTACCTCTAAATACTATCACATTGAAAGTAAGGTTTCAACATATAAATTTGAGGGGTGGGGAGGAGCACAAACATCTGTCCATAATACTTCCTACCATTGGAGTGATCCAGACCCTGATGGTATGATGTTAACATACACAGGCACTTGTCTTCAGAATACTAGTAGTCTAGAAAAGTTCTCCATTTCTGGACTTTGCACTCATTTATATGTGCATATATAATGACCTTTCTGTCTGAAATTCATCCTCAGATTCCAGATAAGAAACACTCAAAGCAAAAGTTCACTTAGATCAAAGCAAAATAACTGTAAGAGCTGTGAGATCTTTTTTTGGTCAATATCAATATTTATCCCTTAAAGAATCATCTTCAAATGACATATGTCACGTCTGGAAGGAATGAACATATCAATGAAAACCATATGCCTTGGAATAGGGGGAGGTATGTAGTAAAGCATATCTTCTTAGTCACAGTTTATACTCTGTAGTGTGATCATGATTTTCAGTGAGAATCTGCCTCATTGTGTGGAGTCTTGAATACTTATTAACTCATGCTGTGTTATGATCCCAGACACAGAGAGCTTAAATCAATACATTGAGTCAAAGGAAAAAAAATATCTGTATATACGCTATCCATACAAAGAATTCCTGAAAGTGATAGGTAACTAAATGGCTTGAAAGAGTTAACCTTATTATTTACAGGGTTTTCAAATATAATTTATTTATGTTGGGGAGACTCTAGTGACAGAAAATACTTATTTCCTTTAATTGAGTTTACCACTTAATCTATAAATGCAAACCATGTTAAAGGATGCCTGATAAAAATTAACTTGAAGGCCAACATTGGCCTCCCAAACTAGATGAAGGTGCTCAAAAGACAATGAGAGTAAAATTTCATTATACAGACTCCAAGCGTGTTTTTTAAAAAACACATAGCCTTTCCAACTAAAATGATGAATGCTGTCCTGATTCTAATTGACAAGTGTTATATATAAAAGAGTTCCTGCCTTCATTCTTATCAAAACTGTGGGGATTTCCAATGATGGGATGATATTATGTGGGTGGGAACATCTCAAAAGAATAGAGAACTTATCAGTATTTACTTAGGTTCTATTACATTCAGAGCCATAAAAGCAACTACACTCATAAATTTATAGCCAGCCAAGGATATTGCCTCTTCCCCAAAGAGGCTGGATATTAAAGGAGTGGAGTGAATGAGCTCAAATCATGAAGTGGTTTCAATATTGGAGCAGTGTTCCTCCTTCATATTTCAACTCGTGGCCAGTAGTTATGAAGAACCCTGGCTGGTGAACAATGAGGGGTGGGAAGCAAAAAACAATCTTAACCATTTTTTCTTACAAGTTTTATTTTATTTTTCTTTAACAATTAGTAGTTAATAATATCTTCCCTTTAAAGAACTGTAACTGTGGACTCATGATCATTGTACTTTCTTGAATAGATGGTTTTACAATTTCAGATTTGCAGATAAAGAAACCAGTGGTTCATAGAAGTTAGGAATCTTGCCCAAAAATCATATAGCTGAGATAGGACTTAAACTCAGGTCTTTCTGATTCTGCAGCAGATTCTGCATTAGATCCCTATTTCTATTGTAAAAAAAAAAAAATACCACAAATTGTCTGGCTTGAAATAATACAGTCTCATTGTCTTAAAGTTCTGGAGGTCAGAAGTCCCAAAGGAGTCTCATTGGGCCAAATCAAAGGTGTCAGCAGAGCTGCATTCCTCTGGAGATTTAGGAGATAATTTATTCCCTTGCCTTTTCCAGCTTCTACTGTCTTTCTCTTTGCATCTTCCATTTACCAAGTCAACAATCCCATCACTCTGACTTCTGTTTCTGTCTTCATATCTTCTTTTATGACTCTTCTGATTCGTTGTTCCATTATTTAAGGATCCATTTGATTACACTGGGGCCACCCAGATTATCCAGGATAACCTCCCTAGTTTCAGATCCTTAATTTCATCATGTCTGCAGAGTCATTTTGGCCATTAAAGTTAATGTATTCACAGCTTCCAAGGGTTAGCACATCTCTGGAAAGCCATTATTATTAGGTAAACATAGTGTAGTTGTGTGTTTTTAAATTGATATTTTGATATTAAAATTTATGACCAAAATTACAATCAGAGATTAATGATCAATAAAATGATTGTAGTAGTGTAATATAATAGTAGTGTACTATAATAGAAGTAGTGTAATATAATTGAATCCAGAAAAAATTTGCTCTATCATTTACTGATGTCAGTTAAATCTCTTAGTGCCATTTCTTTAGTATTAGTATGGTGAGAAATTATACCAAATTTTAATCCTCAGAACAAATGAAAGCATATTTAAACATATTGGGTAGGTGTTCCACAGATGCTTCTTCTCTCTCACTTTTAGAAAACAACAAAAAGAACGCATATTAATAGTACGTGTTCCACTCAAATATTACAAATACTGTCTGACAACAAACTCACAAAAACCGTTATTTTTAAAATATGTTAGATGTTCCATAGGCCTTTTTTAAAATTTTACAAATGGTATTCTGTCGTTCAACATTCTCTTTTTTCCCCTCTGGTATTCAATGCCTGCTTTTTATCACCTCCCCCAAAATGTTAAATTTGAGCATTTGAGGTAATTATTAACCTAATGATTTTTCTCATTCCATTTTAGGTACTTAATTTTGTGAGATGCAGTTTTCTTTATTGTTTTTTGTTCTTGTAAGTGTACAACGAGTAGTTTTATGGGAAATGAATCCTGGGTAAATCTTTTAAGAATCATTTTTTTCAAATAGTTCACAATCTCATGTTATAGGAGAGTTATAATAAAAAAAATGCCACCTCTGCCTCATCATTTCCTTACTCTGGTCACATTCTTAGGGGCAACTCCTAACTGTTGTTTTTTAATTATTTTACTCTGTAACTATTGACTGCATGCTTGCCAACCTTAAGACACTATCATTGACTCCTACATTGAAAGTTGAGAATCTGTTCCAGTTTCTTTCCCTGCCTCTCTGTTCAGTACTTGACACTGATATTTTTAGTTTTGTTTTTCTACTGATTAATTTTATAACTTAAAATAGTATAGTTAGAAGTTTATTTCTTTTTTTCCACAAGTGTATACTCTTCACTTTCTGAGACAAGCCATTAATATTTCTACTCACTTCCTCAATGTTACCTTCTTCCTCTGGCTTACTTTTGGTAAACTAAACTTTCACTTCTATGTTGTTAAGCTTGTTTATATTTATATTCTCTCTATAACCACCACTTTTTTTTAAATATGTTGACTCTAAAAGTTGGAAACATGTAAGCAATGTTGGCACTTCACAAATATTGTCTAATGGTGAGTCATGCAATGTGCTGCGTTTTGGACATAGGTCCACCTAAGGAAAACTCAGACACACTCACAGAAAAGTTCACCACGTTCAAATGAATTCTCTTTATTTTTGTTTATTTTTTAACTCAGTTGCTGGAAATCATTTCAAATTTACCTTTGCTCTCTATCTGGGCCTTACTTTTCAGTACATGTTTGTTTTTATCCTCAAATTTGAAATTGTGTTTCTTTTTGTTTCCTGCTCTAAAATTGTTATTACCCTATCTTCATCTCCCTCCACCCCACCCAAGTCTTAGGTTGTATCAGAATTTTTTCCCTTTGGAATCTTCCTTTGTGGAGCTTCACGTATTTTTGAAAATCTCACAACCCACAGTGTCCCAAAATTTCAAAAGGATATGACTGTGTGCCATTTTTCACTCATTATCTTGGGATCCCTGTGGGCTTGTTCAATTTTGAAAATTTTTTTAAAAACAGAATGATTGTATTTCAATACACAACTTGTTTACAACCAAAAAATAAAACAGCACAGTAAAATAACAAAAGCATGATATTTCATTTGCAATGCATGAGATATGGTTAACATTTTAGTCATAAATGAGCTCTTAAGAAACCAGTTACGAAGATGCTAATAATCCATGGGAACTAGAAAAAAAATTGAAATAATACAAATGGCAATTAAGAATCAAGACTATGATGACTGAGCTGAACAATGACGGAATGATAATTTCTGTGTGATGTCACACTGTCAAAAAATAAAAATGCTGTGCGGTATAGCCTAACTCTCAAAACACTGACAGATCGAAGAGGACTATATACAATTAGGGGGAAGTTACTGTTTTGACTCAAAGTATAAATTTTGGACATCCTTAGCCCCCAACATTTCTAACTAATTAAAATTATTTCAACAAATTAGTTGGAACAAATTCAAAATGAATTATACAACACATTTACTGCACAGGAAATATATAGTCAGTATCTGGTCCCCAAAACCCTACTTGATTATCAATTTGTTCATCAACACAACCCCAGAGGGTGTGCTCAACACCCCCTTGATAGATGACAGTATAGGGAATAGAATCAGTAATAGTGTAAGAGCTGTGTATGGTGCTAGGTGGGTACTGGAAATATGGGTGGAACACTTTGAGTAGATGACTGTCTAATGACTGTGCTGGACACCTAACAATTTTGAAATTTATATGCTGCTTTAGTTTGGGATATTTTAAAATTTTTCTTTAAAGATTTCTTCTTTTCCATTTTTAAAATTGATTTTGGAGAGAGAGAGAGAGCGGAATCAGGGGAGGAGAGAGAGAGGCAGACAGACAGACAGATAGGCAGACAAGGATTGTTGTTCTACTTACGGATGCACTTACTGGTTGATTTTTGTATGTGCCCTGACCAGGGATCATACCCACAACTTCAGTAGATTGGAATCATGCTCTGAGCAACTGATCAGGGCCTCCTCTTTTTGTGGTTTCATTTTCGTATTCTCCTTTCAATAAGCTGGACCTCCTGGATAAGTTTAAATTGTGTCTTTTGTTTCATATTCTTATTCTCTTTCTACTTTTGCTCTTTGTATAAAAAATGTTTTCATTGCTTATGTTCTAGACTTCTGGTGCATTTTATGTTTTGTTTATTAGAAATTTAACATCTTTGTAGTTGTAGAAGTATTTCAATTTTTATTTCTTTACTTTTTAATGCTATAAAATATACCATACATACATAATAGCAAGTAAAATATTATTTCAAGGTTGTCTTGGCTATACTCACTCTTTTGAATGCTGTATAAATGTTTAGAATGAGCTTATTAATATTTATTAAAACTCATCTTGGATTTTCATTGGAAATGCTATAACTTTACTAACTTAAAAAGAGTAAAAACCTTGATTTATGGAATCATGTAATTCATGAACATGATATATCCTTCTGTTGATTGATATCTTCAAACTGGGGACATTCTGCATGACAGCAATACATGCACATGCAGTTTAACAACTACATTACAGTTTTATAGAAAACCACAGTTTTAAAGTAAAACAAATACCTCCATTTTCTTTACTCTGAGGTGAAGCATAAGCTGTATTAGTCAGCCATTGCTACAAAAATGCTGCATAACAAATAAAACATAAAATGCTCAGTGGCTTACTAATGTTTTATTATTTTAACACTTCCAGGGGTATAATATGGCTGATCCAGGCAAGGTTTCCCTGAACTAATGTTGCCACAAAACAGTCGAAGTGCAAGGGGAGTCTCTGCCCCTTGGTCAAGATGGCGGCAGGGGGAGGTTCTTACCCTGAGCGCACCAAAAGCTAGAGACATGAATGGACAAGGCATGAGTGCAAGCAGAAAGCTAGAGATAGGAAAGATATGAATAGGTAGGGTCTGAGCAAGCCAAAGCTAGAGAGATGAATGGATAAGGCCCAAGCATGCTGAAAGCTAGGAAGATGAATGAATAGGACCATGAATACACACAAAAAAATAAAAAGATAATTAGATTGAAAAAAAAAAAGTCCCTCCCCTCTCTGTCCCTATAAAAGATGCAGGTCTGAGCAGGAGGATTGAGATAGTCTTTGAGATGGGAGTCCACCATTCTCCCAGGTTGTATGGAACCTGAATAAACCTGTTTCCTTTTGCATTGGCACCTGCCTCACGAAAGTTTGACTTTTTGTGGCAACAGGCAGCCAAATCTCATTTTTGTTTGGTAACAGCTTTGGTGACCCAGACGGGACCATGTGGACCTCAGTATGTCCAGGAGGGCTTGGGCTCAGCTCCCAACTGCCCATGTCAGGCTAACCCTGAGAGTGGGACTGTGGGGATTTCCCAGTCTCAGGTAGTTTTCCTGCATTTCTGCTGAGGCATTAGCTACTCAAAATGCCTGACTGGTGAAAGGAAATGGGTCTTGGAAGGAGATGGTCTCCAAGACTGGGGGAGTCGAACCAATCGATGTACGTACTAGGAGTCCTGTATTGCTTCATTTGAGCCTGTGTGCCACTTGCATCCAGTTAGGACCATTTGGGCCTTACACCACTGAGGGCGGTTAGGGCATTTGGGCCTTTGGGCCGCTGAGGTTTGGTTAGGACCATCTGGATCTTCATGCACTGGGGTCTGGACAGGACCACATGTGATCTTGGTTGGGAGGAGATGAGGCGCTAAGACTTGATCATGAGCACTCATTTGGAATAATGCAACTGTGATTTCAGTTTTGTTTATGTTCCCACTTTGTCTGGGGTCTTCTCATGGTTATGATTTTGGGATTGTATTTCAGTGCCACCTGGGGTTGTTCTGTTTTGACTCCTGAAAGGAGCCCACTCAGCTGAATTTTTGCAAATTGGTCCAAGTACAGATTTTATCCAATGTCTAAGAAGAAATTGATTTTCTGTTATAACACTACTTGTCTGTGTTTACTTAGACTATGTGGAAAAATGGCCCTTAAATGCTTCCCTAATTACTACACCATCATGCAGTTGGAATTATTTTACCAAAGGTAAGGGAATTTGGATGAAATCCCTTATGTCCAGGTATTTATATCTTTATACAATAAGAATTTGGCAAGGGAATGGAACCACTTAATGATGCAGAGAACAGAAGTAGCTTCAAAATCCTTTCCTGAGGGTAAGGCACAGGAAGAAAAAGAAAATGATGAAATGAGTCTCTCTAATGCTCTGAACCCAGGGGATTCAGTTTTAGCAGAAGGAAGACTTCCCCCGTCACTACTCTTGCTAAAAGATACCCCTGAAATAAGACCCAGAGGGGCAACAGCCCCATCCTTGTATGACAAAGAAATGATCTTCCCCTCAAAGACATGGCAGGGCACCCAATTTGACCATGGAAAATCCCTATCCAGAGCAGGATAATTCCCTTTGAGGCAATAGCCTATAGGTGGAATAAACCAGGATGGCCAGCCTGCTGGTTACTATTGGACCTATCGTTCATTTTCCACTTTATATTTACTGAATTGAAAGAATTCCAATCCCTCATATAGGTATGATTCTTAGAAAATGGCAGATCTTACTACCTAAATTTTTGCCATGCATCGTCCAAACTGGGCAGATGTATAATATCTTCTTAACATCCTGCTGACAGTATATGAAAGGCAGTTAGTTATAAGTGAGGCAAATAAAGAGGCTCATCACCTCCATAAGGAGAATCCCAAAGGGACCCCCAGCCCAGCTTGAGCAATACCCTTTACAGAGTCCTCTGGAACCTGAATAGTGGGACCTAGCCTTCCTAGAACATTACAAAAGGTGCATATTGGAAGAGCTTAAGAAAGGGGTACCTAAACAAGAGAGCCTGAATATGATATAAGCCCTTAAACAAAAACCAAATGATCCTTCTGAATTTTTAGAGAGGATCTACCAGACCTGTCAGAAACACACTGATGCTGACCAATAGGCACCAGAAAATGTCCAAATGGTGAACATGACTTTTATTGGGCAAAGTGCCCTGGATATTAAAAGGAAACTCCAATGTTTAGACAGGACATTGGGATGAATCCTTCCCAGCTGGTATGCTTAACCTTTAAAATTTACCATGCCTGGAAAACAAGGAAGTTAAAACAGGCTATGGTTTGCTTAGAAAAAAAATGCGTGGAAACCAGAAGGAGAGGCAGGAATCAAAAGGTAAAGGCAAAGACCCAAAAGACCCACTAGGTGCCAATCAATATGCTCTTTGCAAAGAGGAAAGCCATTGGACAAAGGACTTCCCAGATTTCAAAAAGAAAAATAAAAAGGATAAAAACCCTTGCCAAGAAATGCTAGAAAGGAAAAATGAGTCTGATGATGAATGAGGAGGCTCGGGGGCTTCCCTAGACATCTCCCAAGTTATTATTATTTCCCCACAGGAACTCTGGGGACTATTGAGAGTAGGGAACAAGCTAATTGATTTTCTTGTAGATAAGCGAGCTAAATACAAAACTAACCAAGAAAAGTTTAGCTGCAGTAATAGTTACTGGAGTGACAGGAAAATTACAAAAACAGGCATTCCTTCATCCTCTAAAATGCCAGCTTGGAAATCAAAAACTTAAATGCATGATTTTCTTTACATGCCAGACTGCCCCATTCCATTGCTAGGCTGAGGTTTACTTTGTAAATTGCATGCACAAATAACTTTTTTCTCCTGAGAAGCAGCAATTATGTGTAAGTCCCACTGGAACATGCTCTTCAGCTCAAGGCACTCCTGACATTCCCAGAAGCATCTGGAAATGAACTCTTCCCACCCAAGACCTATGATCAGGTCAGTTAAGCTGTTTAGGTCAGCAGAACCCCAGGTAGAGTGGTTAACATCCAACTTGTAAAAATTAACCTAAAAGAAGGGGCATGGGTCTCATGGAAGAAACCAATACCCCCTTAAAAAGGAAGCTTTAGAGGGAATTCAAGCAGTGTTACAGTTCTTAAAATTAGGATTAATTCAGTCATGCCAGTATCCTTATAACACTACTGTTTTGCCAGTCACAAAGCCTCACTCTAATGAATATTGATTTGTACAGGTCCTTAGGACCATAAATGACATTGTCCAGGACATTCATCCTATGGTGCCTAACCCTC
The DNA here is from genome assembly GCA_004026765.1 of Micronycteris hirsuta. Lineage (NCBI taxonomy): Eukaryota > Metazoa > Chordata > Mammalia > Chiroptera > Phyllostomidae > Micronycteris > Micronycteris hirsuta. The sequence goes on along the minus strand of PVJI01006733.1, from coordinate 19,647 downwards.
ATACATTACTGACCATGGTGCCTGGAGATAGCAAATAGTTTACAGCCCTAGACTTGATGGATGCCTTTTTTTGCATCCCAATAGATAAGCAGGCTCAACTATTATTTGTTTTTGAATGGTGGGACCCTGAAGTTAAAGCCATGCTTCAATATTGCTGGACTGTGCTGCCACAGGATTTAAGAATTCCTTGATTATATTTGGGGAAATATTAGCAAAAGATTTAAATGATAGTCAATTGAACTTCGGAGTTCTTTTATGATATGTAGATGACTTCTGAAAACTAGCAATACTTATGAGGACTGTTTGCTCCATCACATCATCACAGTCCTAAATCATTTTGCAAAAAGAATTATAATCACCCTGACTCGTGTGGCTCACTGGATTGAATGCCGGCCTGCAAACCGAAGGGTCTCCAGTTGGATTTCCAGTCAGGGCACATGCCTGGGTTGCCTGCCTGGTCCCTAGTAGGGGGCACGTGAGAGGCAACCACACATTGATGTTTCTCTCCCTCTCTTTCTCCTTCCCTTCCCCTCTCTCTAAAAATAAATAAAATCTTTTTTTAAAGAATATATGAAATATTGTCTCACAGGCCTGGATTTATAAACTGGAGGTGGTGTACCTGGAATTCTAACTAAAACAGAACACAAGGGTCTCGTTGGCTGATAAAAATCCCAGAGAACCAGAGGCAACTTCATGTACTCTTAGGTATTACAGGTTTCTGCCAAATTTGGATTCCACCCATTGAACGTACTGCAAAACCATTGTATAATTCTTTGAAAAGACTAGACTCTGAACCTTTTGAATGGTCAAGAGACTGTCAGGTGGTATTTGCAACTTTGAAGGAAAACTAGTTTTTGCTATCACACTAGGGTATTCCAATTTACAGAAACCTTTCAAATTACACATTTATGAAAGGCAAGGAATTAGACTGAGGGTACTAATCCAGACTCTGGGAAATACCCCTCAACCCATAGCGTCTCTCTCAAAGAAATTGGGTCACACAACAAAGGGGTGGCCGCCATGCCCATGGTCAGAAGCAGGTACCTGTGACATCTTGCAGGATGCAGAGAAATTCACTCTGGGGCAGCCTACTATGGTATATGTATCACACCAGGTCCTAACTCTAGTGGAAGAGAAAGGAGGGCGTTATTAGCTGATGGCAGGGTGCATGCGAAAATATGAGGCCATTTTATTAGAAAACACAAATGTTACCTTACAGTCTACCACTACCTTAAACTCTACCACCCTACTCCTGGACTCAGGGAGGCTCAAACCTCCAGCATGATTGCTTGGAAATCATTGACCAAGTTTATTCCAGCAGACTGGTTCTATTTGACCAGCCATTGGCAGAACCTAACTAGGAATTATACACAGATGGGAGCATCTTCATGGAGAATAGTCATTGATGAGCCAGGTACACAGTAGTTACCATAGACAAGGGAATAGAAGCACAAGCTCTTGCCATAGGAACCTCAGCACGAAAGGTTGAACTGATAGTCCTTACCAGAGCCTTAGAATTATCCCAGAGAAAGAATGTTAACATCTACACTGACTATAAATATGCCTTCATGGTAGTCCATGCCCATGAAGCAAACATGGAAAGAAAGAGGGCTTTTAACTTCAGGGAATTAGGACATCAAACACACAAAAGAAATTTTACAATGACCAGAGGTAGTCAATCTACTAAACCAGGTAGCCATAATGCACTACCCAGAACACTCGAAGAATGGTTCCCAAACAAGCCAGGGCAACCAAACTGCTGATAAAGCAGCTAGACAAGCCACCCGAGGGCTGCCACTTCTTGAGACCTTGAATCTCTATCTGGACTTGTGAGAACTTAAACCCCATTACAGGGAATGAGTTGAGGAATGAGCCCATGAATGGGAATTTTTAAATAATGACCCTAATTCTATATGGAAGATCAACACTCGGTGTAATCTTACTCCCTGGAGCTCCTGTATCCCATCCTCAAACACCTATATGAAGGGACCCATTACGGAAGGACTGCTTTAATGGACCTCATTAGACCACACTTAAAGAGCCTCACTTGCAAAGGACCACACAGAAGATTATCCAAGCCTGTTTCCATTATGCACCAATAACAATCCTGAAACAAAATGTGCCCCAATGGAAAAAGGAGCACAATATGACAGGACATACCTGTTTTGAGACTGTCAAGTTGACTTCATACAGACATCTAAAACCAGATGGAACTTTTTATGTTAGTCTTTGTGGACACTTTTCCTAAATGGGTAGAGGTATACCCCACTAGAACTGAGAAGGCAACTAAAGTAACAAAGCGTCTACTTAAAAATAACCCCTAGTTTGGACTTCCTCACAGCATTCAAAGAGATAATGGACCATTGTTCGCTTCAGAAATCTCCTAGAAGATAGGACAGAGACTACAGATTCAGTGGAAACTACATGCATCTTGGAGATCTCAATCTATAGAAAAAGCTAAGAAAATGAACCACATAATAAAGAAGACCCTGGTAAATATGCCAGGAACACATTTGAAATGGGACCAGGCACTTCTATTGCCTTGCTCTGAATTATGGTAGCATCCAAAGGCAGGCTTGAATTAGCACTTTTGAAATAGTTTATGAGTGACCCTTCTAAGTTTCTGTTTTAGGAACACCCCCTTTAGATTTAGAGTGTGAATCAAAAATTAAGCAATATGTACAACATCTAAAGCAAACACTAACAATTTTGCAAAAGTTTGCTCATTGCAGGTCCATAAACCTGTCTAAGGAGCCCTTACACCTCTTCCAGACAGGAGACTGAGTCTTACTGAAGACCTGGAAGCCTCAAAGCCCTGAACAGCAGTTAGCTGAGCAATGGAGCGGTCCCTATGACATCCTGCTGACAATGCACTCTTCCCTAAACCTCTGTGGAATCAAGCCTTGGATCCACTACACATGCATAAAATGGGCACTGCCTGAGGAAAACTTGGATTTTGCTGCTGCAGTTGATACTGCAAGGGAAAGCTGGACCTGCACTCCTGAAGGAAATTTAAAATTTCTCTTTGAGAAAGGAATAGTGGCTCCTAAAATTCTCACTTTGAAAATCTGCAACACTGTCCCTTGAAATATGAAGCAGTGTACCAGCTCTGCTTGTTCAGCAGTACCACCCTCCAAAGACAGCAGCACTTCTCCCTTGCATGAAGGCTGTCCTCCATTCCTGACCTCCCCTTTCTTTGTTTGATAGTAAGAATCTCTGGACCTGGAGATAGGTAAGACTGCAGTAGATAACTATAGAGGAATGAGACCGTTGCTCATTTACCCTTTTAAGACTACAAGGGTACAGATTTTGAAGGGGGGATAATTATTGTAAAACAGTCAGAGCACCGTGGGAGTCTCTCCCTATTGGCCAAGATGACAGCAGAGGCAGATGCTTACACTGAGCACACTGAAAGCTGTAAATATGAATGGATAGGGCCTAAGTGGGCACAGAAAGCTAGAGAGATGAATGAATCGGGCCCAAGGGTGCCAAAAGCTAGAACGATGAAGGTATAGGGCCTCTAGTACTCCAAAAGCTAGAAAGATCATTGGATTAGGAAAAAAGCCCTACCATCCCTATCCTTATCAGAACTATAGGCTTATCAGAACTATAGGCAGGAGGATTGAGATGGTCTTTGAGATGGGAGTCTATTTCCCATGTTGTGCGGCACTTGAATAAACCTATTTCCTTTTGTATCAGCACCTGCCTCACAAGTTTGCCTTTTTATGATGACGGGCAGCCAGACCTGAGTTTTTGTTTGGTAACAATAGGGCTACGCTGCAGGCTTCTGACTGGGTTTCAGGTTTGAGGTCCAGGCTGAAGGAGCAATAGGCAGGGTGGCATATTATTTTTTGTAGCAGATAACAGGTGCACGAGAAAACAAGCCAAGCAAAACAAAGTTTCCATTGCATCATGTCCACTAACATTCTATTAGTCAAAGCAGTTTTATGTCCAAACCCAACCTGAGTGGGAAGGCGAAGTATGTTTCACCCATAGCGGGAGGCTTTGTGAAATTACATACTGTAGGGTGTGGATGTATAACCCTAAAACAAGACATTGAATAATTGGGACAATAATCTAATTTATATCAGTCGAAAAGTATTTAAATATGAGTAGTCTTAACATACATGAATTTTGGATGTTTGCCATTATCAGAAACTGCAAGTGCTTTTTAAAAGTTATTCTTACAAAATTAAAAAGGTTACTCGTTTACTCATTAGTGTCATATAATTAGTGTCATAGTGGTGAAAACCACAGGTGAAAAGACTTCAGTCTCTCTCCTGAATATAAGATCTGTATTTCGGAATGTTAATGAATATTCCTCAAGCACCTTATTCTCACTATACATCAGTCTTGTCACTAATTCTTAGTTTACCCTAATCGTCTGCCCCTTAATTTCCTATCATCAGCTCTCTCTTCTTTTTCATCCTTATATCAAACAGGTGAACAGACCCTTTAAGCTCCAACAAAATGTACCTTTCAAATACCTTCACTCAATTTTTATACCATTAGAAGTTTCATCTTTTACTAAGAGTCTTCTCAGACATTTGGAGTAGGTAGCACCCTAAGAAAGAAATCTGAGAGTCCCTTAACTGCCAGGCCCTGGCTCCCCATGAACTACGAGAGGAAACCCAGATGTCGCTGGATGGCTCCGAAAGCCACTTGCAGTCTGCTGGCAGTGTCTTTCCTCCTGCAGGAGGTCCAGCTTCTGTCTCCTCTCCCCTCCACCACTCAAACGAATGGAATACTGCCTTCAAAACCTTTCTCTCTTCTAGATGATTCTCTACCTTGGCTATCATCCACTATCTTCTGCACTCAGTGATACCCCCACTCACCTTCCACAGCCAGTTCAGGTGTCACTGTGTTCTCAGGCCTTGTCTGGCCCACATGCAGGGTCTTCTCCTGGGATTCTCACAGCATTCTACCCAACATCCGTGAAAGAATTTCCTTCTCGAATTCTTTACTTTTGATGATTAAAGTATTTTTTAAACCCTTATAATAAACACATGACATAGTGTAAAAATGAAAATAAAGTCTGTAGCAACTACTCTGCTTCTTCTCTGCTTAAGAGAACACAGTTAATATTTTGGTATTTTTTAAGGTCATTTATTTTATTTAACATTATGGCATAGGTATTTTTCAGTTACATTCTTTTATAAAAATTAGTTTAGCTTTTTCTCTCTCACCCTAGATTGGTTCCTTCTGGAGCATCAGTTCTCTGTTTCCACCCTATTTCCAGTGAACAGTGCAATGTCTGGCAAATAGGGAGCATTTAATTAATAGTTTTGTGAATATTAAATGAAATGGGGATATATTAAGTCCAAATAATTTAATAAACTAAAGAAAGTGTAACTATAGTTCCAAAAGCAGAATTTACTAATGTCAGGTCATCTGGTGATGTTAAATATTATTTTTTTGAAATTCTGTCATTGGGACAAGCAATAGTTAATAATAGCAATTCTGTGTTAATCCTATTTTCCACTGTTTTAACTTTTAGAAATTACTTGCAGTAAGGAATCTAGCCACAAAAGGCTGTAAATATTGATAAAATAATGCCGCAGCTTTAGTGCTGGTAAAAGATACAAAGGGTTAAATCATTCTAGTCCTTTTTTCTTAGATTTCTTCTTTTAAAGCCATGTAACTTCTTTGTCTGATCTCCTTATGGTCCTTGTCACAACTGTATGGCTTTTAATCACTCATATGTTCAATGAATTACTGCACTGCTAGAACCTTAATAATGTTCTAGTTTGTTTGGATGATCTTCCTGATAAAGTCCTGACAATCTTTCAGTATAATGGGAAGACAATCAAAATAAAAAATGCTCTAAGAGTTCAGGTGTTAGAGCATGCCATTATTTTTCACATGGTGCAAGGGTACTGAAATACTGACTTTCATGCTTTTGATTGAGTTTGTGATGAAATCCAAGAAAAATTGAAAATTTGAATTATTCTACTGCCAGTAGGAACTGTATATCATGAACAGAAAGCAGGCATATATAAGCAACTCTTGTATCGTTATTTCTAAAGTGTCAGATTGTCCTTCTTTTGTGTGTGTTTCTATAGTCTGTCCAAACAATTAATTCATTATATAGCTCTTTTATATTTGCAGTCACTACATTGAATTTTACAAAAATATCAAATGTTATCCTCAGTGCACACTGTTTGAATTTTTAATAAAAATGACTTGCATTGAGAGTGTTTCAGATTTTTCAAGGTGCTTTCTATTCAGCGATCCCATTTGAATTACTAGCTCTCTTAAGTAAGCAGTGGAATTGTTATAATTCTCCACCTGTCCCATTCTTTCTGCCTCCTTCTCTCTTATTTTTTCCCTTTGTCTTCTTCTTTCTTTTAAAGAAGGCAATTTGGTGTATGGGAAGAGCAAAGAATATGAATTCAGATATTTAATTCCATCTTTGTCCCATTGAATTACTTTGACATTGGGCAGATTACTTTCATTTTTGTGTACCTTGGTTTTCTAATTGCCAAAATAAGAATAATGCTGACATATAGTCCTCAAAGTTGTTAGGATTAAGTCATGTGAAATATGGGGAGAAGGAAAACAAACCAAATATAATGGGAAGTGAATAATGGAAAAAGAACTGATTTTGGACTCACTGCTTCTAATTGGTACTTAGATCAAGTTATCTAATTTTCCTGAACTTCATTTTCCTCATGTGTAAAATGGCCTAGTCACTCATATCTTGTGAAGTTGATGAATAGAAAAAATAAGCTAAAGTATACTTATTCAAACATAGGTCCTGAAACATAGCATTGTATACTCTGTCATAAGTAATTTATCTTCTTCTTCTCTCTCTCTCCTAACCATTCCTCTTTCCTCCCACCTCCTTCTTCTCCCTCCACCTCAACTTCACATGGCAGAGAAGATGGGGCACATGATCACAAAATCTTGAGATTTAATCATTTAAAATTTAGCACTAGGAATCTTTTTAAAAAACAAAATTATAAGTTCTAATGAGGCAGGGGACAGGGATCCAAGCCCCTGCCCTCATCTTTTGAGTGAAGGCCACTTACTCTCATGCTCTGGAACCTCTACTGAATCCTGAAACTTTGGTGTGGTAGCCCAACACTCTCATTTTACAGATGGGGGAACTAAGATTGAGAAAAGTTGAGTGACTGGTCCAAACTTGCATAGCTGGTGAGCTAAGGCTGGGACTCAGTTGTTTTTTGCCTTTCCCTTATTTTTCCCCTTACTAAGTGAAGATACAGATACCTCCAGTTAAGAGATCTTTCCTGAGGGATATTATAGTCTATTTGTGGAGATCTGATGTAAAAGATGAGGAAATGTAAAGTAGCATGACATAGCTCTGAAATGGTTGGAGTAGGTAAATACTTCAAGAAGTGAGGAACACAGAGGTTCATTGTCTTTTGGGGATGGACAATGCAGACTCTGTGAGGCATGGGATTTATGTTTGCTCATTGTAATTTTATCCCTGGTATGCACAGAAATGCCTGATCTCCAACGGGGGGATTGGTACTTGCATTTCTGAGTGAATGAATGAATGAATGAGTGAATGGCTTAATGATGTAAATAATGAATCACATTTTAAGAAGGGCAAGGATTTATATAATCAGGGTGTTTACACTGTGGATTACTGGCTCTTCCTTATTGGGTGATGAAATAAGTTTAGTGGATCATGGCTTATGTGTAGAAACTTACAATGTCATTTTTTCATGAAAATTGTTTAGGTTTACAAGTGATATCGACATAAAACACACTTGTATAATTACACTTATATGTGTACTTGGTCACAATTTAAAATGTATGTCTCACTGTAGGTCATGGTTTTCAGACAAGAGAATACTAAAGTTTCAGGGAGGCATGTGAATGCTTTGTGGAAGAATAGTGACTTTAAGTATTCAGAAGTGAAAAGAATAGAGAAATCAAGGAAAAGTTTATCCAGAGAAAGAGGAATCCATTGGGTTCTTCAGCTATCGAAGATTCATTGGGAATCCTTTTGGCCTTCTTTTGTCTCCATATGCCACTCTAAAAGGATTTAACCAAACTACACTTTAGAAAAGACTAGAAAGATTCATCAGTCATGAATGGGTAAATTGGGTTGGAACAAAGGATCCAGAAAGAGGATGGTGCAAAAGAGGCAGCACAGAGCCGGGAAGTTGTGGCCTTGACTGGTGACAACTGGTAGGGAAACAGATCCTTGGCAGGATGAGGTTAAAAAAACAAGTTGAACAGGTGATGAAATGAGCCCAAATAGTGAACAATTTCTTAGAACTGCTGTCTGAGAAAAAAAATTAAGTAAAAAAAAATGTAGGATAATCAAGTTAGGAGAAGGGTTTTGAAATGATAGGAAGGAGGTGAGAATCTTTGTGATCAGTTAGAGAGACTCAAAAGAAAAGTCCCCTTGACACATACTAGAAATGAATCTAAAGAAGACAACAGAATTCTAAAGAGATGACTTTGGAAGGGTAAAATGGTCTACTACACTAATATCACTTAAAAATTTAGATAACTTTGAGCATTTCCCATATGTCATGTAAGGTAGAAAGTTAGAAAGAAGATGTGTATTGAATGAAAAATTTGGATTTGCCCCAAATCCAAATGTCCTTAAAACTAGTTAATATGAATGTGATAATGATGAAACAAGTTCAGAAGCTGGATAGAAATATAATTTAAAAAGATTGAGCCCTGGCTGGTATGGCTCAGTGAATTGAGCGCCAGCATGCGAACCAACGGGTCACCTGTTCAATTCCCAGTGAGAGCACATGCCTGGGTGCCTGCCAGGTTAGGTCCCCAGCCAGGTTAGGTCACCAGAAGGGGGTGCGCAAGAGGCAACCACGCACTGATATTTCTTGCCCTCTCTCCCTCCCTTCTCCTCTAAAATTAAAAAAAAAAGTTGAAATATGTTCATTTAAGCTGAGCCTTTCTTTTTGGTTTAGGTGTATCTGCTATTCAGAGGAGGTTCAAAAGTCAAGAATTATAAATGATTACAACAAATAAAAAAAACCTTGCATAAGTAATTTATTTAGAAAAGAAAACTAAAGAATGCCACTTTGTTGTTTATTAAAGGAAAGTTATGATGGCATTATAGATGTCCCAGGAACATGTGTGTATGTGAGTTTACATAATTAAGAGAGAACATGCACTAAGCATGCTTGTGTGTGTACTTGTGCGTGTGCACATGTAATAAAACTGTCTCCAGGCATGGTCAGGTACAAAGGTCCATCATTTAAGCCTCAGAACTAAATAAACATGTGAGGTTATGATTATTTTATTGAGCTTTCTTACTTTATGACCCACTAATGGCTCATGGCTCAGTTATATTGATGAGCGCTGGAAACCCGCAGCTTCAGTGAGTTTTTGTTATTTATTCATTTATTGTTTTTATTTTAAAGTGCCAAGATGAAGATGCCCAGTTCCCAGTGTTATTTTTCATTTACAATAAACCATAGAAATACAGTATTTATTGTAGAGAAGGAACTAAATGTCTATGTTAAGTGTATGGAACTGGCAACTTGTCTGTGACTTGCTAAGTTACTTTCGATTTGTAATACAAACTGTTGAACTTCTGAGTATAAGTATATGTCTCACTGTCAGCTTCACTGTCAGGCTTATGTTGCTTTTTACACTTGTTAGGCTGAACTCACCGGCAAAATTAACATGTTTATTTGGTTTAGCATTTATGAGGAGATAACATAATGAAGCACAATTTTGAAAATGTATTTTTATATCTGCTGTAATTTATGCATGTCATATTTTATTGAGAATTCAGGAAGTAGCAATTCCTTTCTGTGTAACCTGTGGGAGATTTTGGGCAACTTGTTCCCCAAGGAAAGAAGGCCTGTAGGGACAATGCACCCCAGTTCAGTCTTTCCCAAATGTGCCAGCCAGAAGGATCCCTTCACCTCCTCTGGGGCTTGGGAGAAAAATAGGTGATGTGAGGTCATGAGAGAGCACCTGTTCCACAGAAAGACACGTCGGGAGAAAGGGTAAGTGCCCCTCCAAGGTACTGCTATTTATGGTGTTTATGAGTAGATTGTTTTAAATTAAGCATAAATGTTTTTTAATTTTTCAATTACAGTTTGCACTCAGTATTATTTTATATTAGCATAAAAGTTTTATTTAATGTAGTGGTTGATAACTTGGCTTACTTATCTATTTCAAAATACAATTAAAGGCGTAGTATTTAGCTTTAGAATGAATTATACCCCCAATCTCCTTTTTTTTATAAACATCTTTTCAGTTTTACTGATAGCTCCTATACTGGAGTTTGTAGAGTGAAAAAGAAACATTTGCCAGTGTAGCTTCAAGATTCTTAAATATTTTCTGTTTATAGATCATCCTAAAATTGAAGAGGAAACCCTTGAACTTGATTCACGTGTATGTTTTGTGATGTCAAAGCCTACCATTGAATTTTGAAAGGATTCTTAGGTTAATTTTTTTTAACCATGGACTTTTAGTGCTAAAATATTTATTAAAATCACATTCTGGATAAAGAAATACATACTATTATGTGTTGGACTGTGTATATTTAGAATCAAATCCTTCAAGCTTTTTAATATGAACAGAAGTTGAAGAACAGTTAATTTCTGGACCAAATTTGGAAACACATGTTGAGGGAACTGAAAGGCAATCAATGGACTTTCAATCTGGAGAAAAACACTGATTCTCTGAGTATGTAAGTATTATAAATCTATGTCCAAGTGAAATGACACCAACAGCAAGGGTTTATTATTCTGCCAGACCTTGCATTTCTTTGTATTACTATTTGAATCATTATAAAAATTAAAACAAGTTGTCATGATTCATGAGCCTATGTAAATACATTTTCAAGTTCAAATGATTCTAGGGTCAGATGAAAGCCTTTCAAGGGAACTTGTGGATAGAAAAGCTCTAATAATACTTTCACATTCATTTTAAAGTCCTAAAACTTCTCATTATTTGTATTCCAAAATCCAAGTGTTATACGGTGAAATTTTTTAACAAAAAATTTTTGTAAAGTGAAGAAAGTAAATTTTATAGCAAAGTTAAGAACTAGATGTTGAGTGCAAGAACACAGAAGATATGAGTCCACTTTAAAAATGTTTAAAGTGGCTTGTTAGACTTGAGTCCCCAATATGATGTGGTGACTTGAGAATGCACTGGTGTCGGGTAGATTTAGGTTAGAATCTTGGTCTTGTCAGTAATATGTGTTCTTGCTGAAGTTACTGTAACTTTGTGAGTCTCAGTTTTCTCATTTATAAAAGTGGGGACAATAGCATATCACCCTATAATGTCTGGTTAGGATTCAGTGAGAAAAGAGCTTTGTAGCATGCCTGGCACAGAATTGGTCCTTGGTATCAGTTAAGAACAGTCCTCCCTTCTTTCAAATATAACTCTCTAAATTATCCCTAAGATGGTTATTAGAACTACTGTGGTAATCTCACCTAAGGTATATAAATGTAGACCACCTGAAACTAATATAATTGAATATAAATTAAACTTCAAAAAATTAAGTTAAAAAAAAAAGGTAGCCCTGCCTGGTGTGTATTTTTTTTTAGTTACTTTATTATTGTTCAATTACAGTTGTCTGCATTTTCTCCCTCCCCCCACTCCATCCAAACCCACCTCCCTCCCCTGTTTCCACCCTTCCCCTTGGTTCTGCCCATGTGTCCTTTATAGTAGTTCCTAAAAACTCTTCTCCCCACAGTCCCCTCCCCCTCCCCTCTGGCTGTTGTTAGGTTGTTCTTAATTTCAATGTCTCTGGTTATATTTTGCTTGCTTTTTTCTTTTGTTGATTATTTTTCAGTTAAAGATGAGATCATATGGTATTTGTCCCTCACCGTCTGACTTATTTCTCTTAGCATAATGCTCTCCAGTTCCATCCTTGCTGTCTCAAAGGGTATAAGCTCCTTCTTTCTCTCTGCTGCATAGAATTCTATTGTGTAAATGTACCACAGTTTTTTGATCCACTCATTTGCTGATAGGCACTTGGGTTTCTTCCAACACTTGGCTATTGTAAATTGTGCTGCTTTGAACATTGGGGTACATAGATTCTTTTGGATTGTTGTTTCAGGGCTCTTAGGGTATAATTCCAGCAGTGGAATTCCTGGGTCAAAGGAAGTTCCATTTTTAGTTTTCTGAGGAAATTCCATGCTGTTTTCCACAGTGGCTTCACCAGTCTGCATTCCCATCAACAGTGCAATAGGGTTCCCTTTTCTCCTCATCCTCTCCAACACTTGTCTATTGCTTTGTTTATGATGGCCATTCTGACTGGTGTGATGTGGTATCTCATTATGGTTTCAATTTGCATCTCTCTGATGGCTAGTGATGATCATCTTTTCATGTTTGTCTGTGTCTGGGCCCTCTGGATTGGAAGAATTAACATCATCAAAATGGCCATACTATTCAAAGTGATCTATAGATTCAATGCGATCCCTATCAAAGTTCCAATGACATATTTCAAAGATATAGAACAAACATTTCAGATATTTATATGGAACCATAAATGACCCCAAATAGCTGCAGCAATTTTGAGAAAGAAGAACAAAGTAGGAGGGATCATAATACTTGATATCAAACTATATTACAAGGCCACTGTAATCAAAACAGCCTGGTACTGGCATAAAAACAGACAGATAGACCAATGGAACAGAACAGAGAGCCAAGAAATCAACCCAAGTCTCTATGGGCAATTAATATTTGACAAAGGGGAAAGAAACATAAAATAGAATAAAAACAGCCTCTTCAACAAATGGTGTTGGAAGATCTGGACAGCTACATGCAAAAAAATGAAAGTCGATCACCAACTTACATCATATGCAAAAATAAATTCAAGGTGTATAAAAGACTTAAATATAAGTTGTGACACCATAAAAGTCATAGAGGAAAACATTGGCAGGAAAATCTCAGACATTCCATGCAGCAACATATTCACTGATATGTCCCCTAAAGCAAGGGACATAAAGGAAGGAATAAACAAATGGGACCTCATCAAATTAAAAAGCTTCTGCATGGCTAAAGAAAACAACATTAAAATGAAAAGAGAACCGAACATATGGGAAAACATATTTGCCAATGATACCTCAGACAAGGGTTTGATCTCCAAAATATATTAAAAACTCACATGACTCCACTCCAGGAAGACAAAAAACCCAATTAAAAAATGGGCAAAAGAGTTGAACAGACACTTCTCCAAGGAGGACATACAGAGGGCCCAGAGACATATGGTGTGGTTCTTTGTTAAAATGTCATCCCCGACCGAAGGATTACAGTTCCATTCCTAGTCAGGGCACATACCTAGGTTGCAGGTACAATTCTTCTACAATCCCTGTGTCCCCCTTCTGGTGGGTAGGATCCCCTCTCTGGGCACATGTGGGAGGCAACCAATGAATGTTTCCCTCTCACATCCTGTTGCTCTCTCCCTTCCTCTCTTTCTAAAAAACAATGAAAAAATGTCCTCTGGTAAAGATAAAAAGAAAAATAAATGTAAATTGGTGTCTTAGATTTATATTTCCCAGCTTTACTTGCAAACGAAGACCAATGATTATTTTACCTAAAGAAATAGAAATAATTGTCCTTGAAAAGTCAACAGATTCAGGCACCTAAAAAGTGGGTTGTGTTTGGTGCAAGTCAAACCTTTCAGTTCTTGCATGTTTTGCTGTCACAATTTTCAATGCACAATTTTCAAATGCAGAGTGTGTGGAAACAAGTACTCTGTCCTCAGGAGAGGATTGTGTTTTAGTCACCTCCACTGTGGAGACAGTTCTGCTACCTCCTATTCTGGAGATGTGCTTGTGCAATAAATAACCTAAAGATAGTATTTCAAAAGATGTCAGAAATTCAGCAGTTTTTCTTCCCTCTTGAAAGCAAGGGGTTGGGAGTGACAACACTGTATGATGATTTAAACAATTCTTTAAGATTGTTAAAAAATAACTACATTTCTGTTTCGTTTATAATCCATATGGAATGTCTGAATTTTCTTCTACCTTTGTAAAAAATATGTGAATCCTTTATTTGTTTATAGTTTCAGACTAATAATAATAATTACCTTACTAAGTAATTTGCAAATGCTAGTCACTACACTAAGCACTTAAAATGTAATAACGTAGTTACTCCTCAGTGATATATATAGATACTATTCTATTTTTAAATATAGGGAAATGGAGGCAAAAATAATTTAGGTACATTTCCCCAAAGTTATGTAACTAGCAGTTGTCGGAGCCAGGATTTGGCCTTTGGGAGATCGTCTTCAGAACTGTCCACTTAGGCTCAGTACTAACCAGAGATGAACCCAGCCCACAGAGTAGCACTAGAACTACATGTATGAGGGCCTGCTGTGTGTGTGTGTGTGTGTGTTTTATATAAAGAAATATGCTCTGTATGACCATTTATCTGTTTAATGAACACTTTATTAGATACTGGGTAACAAGAGAGACTATGAAGTATGTTCTATATTTGTTTAACTACTGTGGATGTGAATGAACACTTTATAATCAGCTGAAAAAAATGATGATAGCATTCTTTTCAATTTTGAAATTTTAGATTTTTGAGTGTTTAGATAAGACTTTTGTTTTGGGAAAAATCCTGTACAATTTAGAAACAATGTAATCCTATTCAGTGCATACTTGACTGCCTAATAAATAATATTTTGCTTATATATGTGATATATAAGGACATTTAGTTTATTAATCTAAAAAATAAAAATGTTTACAAGAATTAATTATAAAACAAAACTTTAACAGTCTAACTAGAAAGTATCTAATATGTGCAGTGAAATTAAACCCAAATTGGGGTTTTAATTTGCATCTCTCTGATGGCTAGTGATGCTGAGCATCTTTTCATATGTCTCTGGGCCCTCTGTATGTCCTCCTTGGAGAAGTGTCTGTTTAAGTCTTTTGCCCATTTTTTAACTGTTTTTTTTTGTCTTCCTGGAGTGGAGTCATGTGAGTTTTTTATGTATTTTGGAGATCAAACCCTTGTCTGAGGTATCATTGGCAAATATGTTTTCCCATATGGTTGGTTCTGCATTTATTTTAATACTATTTCCTTTAGCTGTGCAGAAGCTTCTTATTTTGATGGAACATAAGCAACAAAAGAAAAAAGCAAGCAAAATATTACTAGAGACATTGAAATTGAGAACAATCTAACAATAGCCAGAGGGGAGGGGGAGGGGGCTGTGGGGAGAAGGGTTTTCAGGAACTACTACAAAGGACACAGACGAAACCAAGGGGGAGGGTGGAAGCAAGCGAGGGAGGTGGGTTTGGATGGAGTGGGGAGCATAGGAGGGTAGAACATAAAGACAACTGTAATTGAAGAACAGTAAAGTAATTAAAAAAATAAAAAAAATAATAAATAAGAAAAAATAAAATTTAAAAGGTAAAAAAACCCCTCAAAAACCCAAATTGGGGAAAAATAAATCCTCACTTTGAGCGAGAGATGGCACTTTGATTGTACAGGTGTGGTTATGATGGAAACTGTGTATTTAATTTTGAAAGTGTGAAACCCCACAGCTTGACTGCACTTTGATAAGTGGCTACAGGTCTTCCATCTGATTTTTAGTTTTACATTAAAAAAATTTTTATCAGTGAAACTAAAGATAAATGAAAAAGATAACATTTAGAATGAAACAAAATTCAGCCACCATTATTAATTTCTTCTTAAAGTTTGACATCTGAATACTATTTTGCCTTATATTCCTGAATGTTGCCAGAAAATATAGGTGAAGTAATTCATAGTTTTACATGTATTACTGAAAGTAAGTAAAGGACTCAGTTACCAGTCCTAGTAATGACCGTGAATTATTAACTTCATTTCTCTGGGGTTTACTGTCTCATCAGAGGATCAAATTAGATCACTGGTTTCCAAAAAGTGCTCTGCCAAGTGCTACAGATTGTGAGTGCTTTCATCTACCCACAGTTTGGACCTTGCATTTTGTCTATTGGTAGCATGTTTGACATTTGTTTGGAAGATACTTCCATAAGGTAAAGGTTACATAGGGACTAATTTCCATCTGGAACTCTTCCTCCTTTAACATTTTATTGTCCATTTCTTCTTTCCTAATTCCAAGGCAAGAATCAGACACAAATTACCACTGCTTACATTCCAGATGTTTCATGTAATACTCTTTTGCTCATTTTTACCAATCACAATTTGATTTGTTTTCCAAGGTTCAATTCTATGGCCATCTCTTTGATGAATAATAGATTTCTTTTTTTTAACTGAAAGACTATTTTATTGAGGTATAATTGACATTTGACATCACATTAACTTAGGTGTACAACATAATATTTCAATAGTTGTATATATTGCAGAATCATCATCACAATAAGTCTAGTAAACATCTATCACCACACACAGTTACATTTAATTTTCTTGTGGTGAGAACTTTTAAGATCTACTTTCTTAGCAACTTTCAAAGATGGCATATAGTATTAAAGCTGTCCTTTAATTTCTCATTTTTTGGTTTAATCTTACCTGTATATTTTCCACTACCATTTAGTCTCCTTATACTCTTCTGCCCTCAGCAATCACCATGATGCTGCCCGTGAGTCTTTTTTCCTTTTTGCTCAGCCCCTCCATCCTCTGAGCTCCCCTTTCCCCCAGCTGTCATCCTGCTCTCCATCGATGATACTCTCCTTCCTTGGAATTTCAATGCAGAAATGTTAGCATCATTTATGAGGTACTTACCTGCTCTTCATTCTGTCATGGCTGTACGTATATGAAGTTGCCATCTCTAATTCCTACAGGGTTTAGCGAGATAAGGATATTGGAAGATAAAGGTGGGACTATAAGGCATTACCTGAAGGGCACATATTCTATCAACAGGGGGCAGAGCCTTAACGGGGCTCCTGGAGACTATACACAGGATGGTTTATAATCAATTTTACCAAATGCTATTTCAATAAAAATTGTAACATCCAACTTTTTTGTGTGACATTTTTAACTTTTGGAAGTATTCAAAAAAATAAGAGTGAAAGCACAACAATGAAAATGTGTGATGGTCACTTCAGCCTACCTCTGGACGGCATGTCCCCTCAGGTGAACACAGTCTCTACTTACTTGTGCCTTTGTTCACCAAAATTTAGTGAGCATTACTGGAAATGTTCAGAGAACCTTTTATATAAACTTGCACAAAATCATAACAGAACCAATAAAAACTTGACTTTCAAGAGCAATGTGACAATGTCCTCAAGATAATGACATTGTAAGTGGATCAGCTTTAAAGATAGAAACTTTCATTCTCAATTATATCTCTATGTGATACTTTGCAGCATAACATAAATTTCTTCCAGAACAAATGGGAGAATAAGGGACATTTCACAGTTCTTACTGTAGTTATGAGGCAGACAATTAATTAGCCAGTTGCCTAGGAAAAAATCAAAAGCCTCATCTGAAAATTTAGGAGGGTTATAATGTGACCTTCCTGTGCTCATGTTGAAAAACATCATTTGTATTAGGGTCTGTTTTTTTTTTTTTTTATTTTTTTTATTGCTATCCTGAGTACCTTTAATACCTATTAAATACACTAGACTATTGATAAATTTATATTCTTTTAAGTATTGATCTGTTAATGATCACACTGTCCTTATTCCCATCTAAAACATGTTTGAATTTTAAACTATACAAACACAATTTGATGCACTTCTATTTTAATTCTTTATATAACAGTGATAGTGTTTATAACAGATTTATACCATCATTTTATTTTTTTCCTAGTTGAAGTAATTCCCAATTTAACTTTTCAAATCTAGTTCAATTTAATCTAATCCCTTCTTCTGCTTATGACTAAACAACGAGCACTCAGGAGCGGAGATCGATCAGTTCTGAACTCAGTGCCATGCAAACCGGACATGCACAGGCATCACAAAACCAAGTATGAAACGATGCATTTATTATAAAACGATAGCTTTTCACTTATGAGGAAATGAATTGTTTATCATGTTACATTTTACTAAGGTAAATTTTAAAAGTTGATTATGTTTCTAAAAGGGTGTTGATTTAAGTAGTTATTCATTTATTTCAAATGTATCTGAAAGAATTTTCCCCAATTTTATCTTAAGTCAATCCAGAGAAGTTCACTTTCTATTCCCAACACAAAAGGAGATGTGTGAGTGGCGTGGATGGCTCAGACAGAGCTTTGTAGGACTCAGCACCTTTTCTTTTTAACAGTCCTATTGACAAAGTCGGCAGAGAAGCTGTCTCCTTAGAGAAGAACCAGCCACTATTGTGCCCAGGCGAGACCCTGGCCCCGCCCACAGCGAGGCCCGCAGGGCTGCCCGTTCTTAGCCTTTGTTACACTGCCCCCTGCTTCTCTCGCTGAGCAGTCTCACAGTCCGAATTGTTCAGTTTACTCATTTTACTTTGTCCCTAAAAAAGTATACAGTCTGTGTAACTATTCATTGAAGTTCAATATCATTAATCTGAAAGTGTTCATCTTTGATGATAGGTCTACTCTCTTTAAAACTAAGGAAAATGGTAGCATTTAAATAGAAAGTATCAGAAAGTAGATACTGTTTTTAAATATAGTATGTACCAGATAATTTCTCTTAAAAATTTATAATAATATCCATTGCAGGATTAAACAGGCTAATCATAAGATCTTAATAAGTCTTATTAGTTATAGTGACTTAGAACTATGATCCCTGTGTTACTATACTTGGTCAGTAATAATTAACAGCATTAATGAATAACTCACCACTTAGTATATTTTTTAATACAGATGACACGTTCATATAAATTATTAAAGATTCAAAAATAAACTTAAGTAAATTCAAATTAATGAAGTCAAGTGAATAGCTACTTTTCAGAATGTAAATTTTTACTCTTTTAATGAAATGAAATTTTAGAAAATTAACACTATTCTTTTTCTTTTCCCCAGTATATCATCATGAGAAATATCCAGTCTCGAGTAAATAAGAATTTTATCTCAGCATTTCTTAAAATATAAATTATTAGAAAGATATTAAATGATTAAATAGGATTAAATAGAATGATTAAGTATATTATTACTTATCTTTATTATGATATTAAGCAGCCATAACAATTGATGTTATTTATTTATTTTATTTAAAAAAATTATCTAGAGAGAGGAGAAGGGAGGGAGCAAGAGAGGGAGAAAAACTTCAATGTGCCAGAGAAACATCCATTGGTTGCCTCTGGCAGGCCTCCAACTGGGGACCTGGCCTTCAACTCAGGCATGTACCCTGACTGGGAATTAAACCAATGACTTTTTGGTTTGCAGTATGACACCCATCCCACTGAGCCACACCAGTCAAAGTAACTATTGATGTTTATTAATAACATGGAAAAATGCACACAGGTTGATGTTAAGTGAAAAGAACAGGATATACAAATAAATAATGCATATGATCATAGTTATAGAAACATGTCTCTGAGTCCAGAGCCTGAATACTCCAATGCACAAAGATTTAAGACATCTCAGGGCCCTCTCTAGAATTCTCTTGGCCCACCTCTTTGCCTGCTTACTCCTCCTTCAGGTTCCAGATTAAGTGTTGCTTTCGGAAGAAAGCATTTGCTTATCCTCAGGGTCACTTCAGACCACATACATCTCCCAGTTATATGTTCTTATAACACTCTAATTTTTCTTCATAATTCTTTTTAAAAATATTTTATTCTTTTATCATTAGAAAGAGAAGAAAGGAGGGAGAAAGGGAGGGAGAAAAACATCGG
>PVJI01006732.1:0-83938 GCA_004026765.1 Micronycteris hirsuta | reverse complement strand
CCTGCAAGGTCCCCTTTGAGAAATCAGCTGACAGTCTTATGGGGATTCCCCTGTAGGTAACTGTCTCCTTTCCTCTCGATGCTCCCAGGATCCTTTCCTTATCTTTGACCTTGGGCAATGTAATTATGATGTGTCTTGGTGTGTTCCTCTTTGGATCCAACTTCTTTGGGACTCTCTGAGCTTCCTGGACTTCCCGCAAATCTATTTCCTTCACCAGCTTCGGGAAATTCTCCATCATTATGTGTTCCAATATTTTTTCAATTCCTTGGATTTCTTCTTCTCCTTCTGGCAGTCCAATGATTTGCATGTTTGGACGCTTATAGATGTCCTGGAGGTTTCTGAGCCCCTCCTCCATTCTTCGAATTCTTGTTGCTTCCTTCTTTTCTGGTTGGATGTTTTTTTCTTTCTACTGATCCACTCCTTTGATTTGAGTCCCAGTTTCCTTATCTCTATTGGTTCCGTGCAGATCTCTCCTCATCTGTTCAAGCAAGTTCGTTAATTTTTCGTCGAATTCTGAAAGCATCCTTATTACCAGGGATTTGAACTGTGCATCTGATAGGTTGGCTATCTCTTGGTCGGTTAGCTCTGGGGTTTTGATCTGTCCCTTTCTTTGGGCCATTTTTTTCCCCCTCGGTGAACCTGTTACTGTATGGGGGGCGGAGTCTTGGGGCTCCCCTGTGCAGGGAAGTTCCCGGTAGTTGTGCTGGGACCGAAGCCTCTGGGGGCGAGGCCTGAGCGCACAATGGCGCCTTCTCCGCTCTCCGCACCCACACCGCCTCCTGCAAGCACTTCGGGCCCCTTTGCGCTGACTCCGGGGGTCGCTCTGGGGTAGGTGGGAGCTGGGCGCAGACCGAGCTTCAGTCGGTCCCCGTCTGGGTGAGCTTCAGCCCCGCGCGCGGGAACCGCCCCTCCAACCGCGGACCTGCCGTCTGCTCACCTGCTCGCTGCGGGGTCGCCGATCACTCTCCCTTCACTCTGCACCTTCTGGCTCACCAAACTTGATGAATGTATCTTCTTTAATTCCTTGGTTGTCGGACTTCCTCTCAATATGATTTTCTGTCAGATCTGGCTGTGTTTGGATGTGTATATTTCTTTTTTTCCCCTTGTTTGGTTGTGCGAGGTTGTACAGTGCATTCACCTATGCCGCCATCTTAGGAAGTCCCCCACATATTCTTTCTGAGGAAGATTTTTAAGCGAGAGAAAAACGGCCTGCCCAAACTGGCATAAAAACCAAGGAGTAAAAGCGGAGCTGTCTTAACAGAGGAAACGCTCACCATCGGTGCATTCGCAAGACTTCTGCATGGGGACACGGGGAGACTCCCCGCCCACCTCTGGCCACAGGCTAGGCAGAGTCAGGGTAGGAGAAATCCTTTCCTCCCCCAAAACTGATCAAAGGCCCTAATTTGGAGAAGCCGGCAGTGTAATCATGTGCGTTCAGGATGGCTGCTGAGAACACAGTGTCTGGGTATTATGGTTGTCTTTCTGGTTGGCTCCACTCTTCTTTTGGGGGTGGTCTGTGTGTGATGAATGGACATACCGAGTGTCCTTCAGGGCTCCACAATGGGGCAGGTGGCTTCTGATTGGTTCTTCACATTCAAGTTTGTCTGGCTGGGTGCGCACATCTGGGTGAAGTTAAACCTAACATCAGTAAGAGCCAGCTCTCTCCAAACGGGCTGGGACACATGTCCAGAGCTAGCTCCTCAATTCTGCTTTATGGCTAGCCTCTCCCGCCCTCTGCTCAAGATGGGGCTGTGAACCCCAAACTCCTGTTTCAGACTGCATCCTTCGACGCATCAGAGCCACCCCGGCTATCAGCATCACTTCAGGAGAGGCCTACAGGCAAGTACTGGGCCCTGAGACTGCACGCCCCAAATGCTTTCTGCTACCAGGACGCAGGCTGATTGGTGAAACGTCACTGAAATGGCACATAAGATACTATGAGGCGCTATTTTCCTCCAAATTAAAGAAGATTCTTAAACATGGTAATACAGGTTTTCCCAGATGCTACTGGCTGGACACACACCCTTTTGGTAAAATGATTAGCATGTTTTCAAAGCCAAAGATAACTCTGTGCATAAGTAAGTTCAACAACCTGGCAAGGTACACAATACATGACATAGAAAATTATCAGCTTTCTTATTTGTCAGTAATAACTCATTAGAAAATACAATTAGGCAGAAAGATCTCTATCTATATGTAGCATTGAGGACTGAAGTTTCTAAGAATAGTGCAGAGCTCATGTGAAGAAAACCACAAAGATTTACAGAGAGATATGAAAGTAAACTTAAATAAACAGAAAGAGAAAGAGAGAGAGAGGAACAGCATGCTTTTGAATGAGACGTCTCAATATTATGGTCAGGATGTCAATTCTTTATACTCTGATTTACCCATTGCATGCAGGTAGCTTTTATCGCAAGGTAACAGGTGGAGCGGGCCATTTTTGCTAATGTTTTGTGCAAATGGCAACATTCAGTAAAATTACAATAACTTTAGTTTTACATATTTTTTCAATGAAACTTTTTGTGATTTACTATAAAATGTATACTGAATTATTTTTCTTAAAATGTAAACAGACAAATACTGGAAAACTCACTGGAAATTGAAATAAAAGTAATAAAATATGTAAAAATTCTGATTTATTGAAAATATTTTGAAAATACGTAAAATGTGTAAAAAAGAAAGAATGACGTTTTCTTTCTTAAACTTCATTGTAAAAAAAGAGTGAAGTTTTAGTAGTGTTTTTTTGTTTGATAATCGTTAAAACATACATACATACATAATTCACCATTGTCTGTGTTAAAGAGACCCAAGTTTTGTCCTTTGGAATTCGTATATCTGCATGTTAGCATCCCTTTAGAGCAATAAAAAAGTATAAAAATAAACATTTTTATCCATTATCTGCATTCTACCGCTAGTCTACAAAACACGTTTTTATACGTGTCCCGTACTCCACTACCAGTCAACATAAAACGTATAAATACGTTTCCCGAATACAATGTGTTTATAAGTACAATCTGCTTCACATGAATATCATGTAAAAAAAAGTCAACAAAAGTGTTTTTTTTGTTTGCTGGGCCGAAGATTCCAAAGATCACCTAGGCTATGAGATAAGTTAGAGATAGTAGCTAAAGACATTTGGAAAATAATAAAAATGAAGATGATCTGTAGTATCAGGTTTTAGAACATAATATAATTATACTCATGCAGTGTAGCACTAGGTCAGAGGGAAAAATGCTATACCTAACTTATACGACAATTTAGTGTATGGGGCAAGCAACCTTTTAAATCCAGGGGAAAGAAGGATCATTTAATAAACAGAACTGGAAGAATTACTTAAATGAAGAAAAAAGTTAAATTCCAATCTTACTTCTTATAACAAAGAGAGAGAACTTAGAACTGGATAAGAAGTTGCATCTATAAAATAAAATCATCAAACAAGTAGAAGGAAACGTAAGGGAACAGATACGGAAAGCCAGGAAAGGAGGGGATTTTCTAAGCATAAAAACAAGAGGAAACATCAAAGTAAAAAGGCTGATAAATAGCAAATTAAAGGCTTCTGTACAACCAAGAAACCATAAACGAATTTAAAAGACAAATGACAAACTGGGAGAAATATTTCTAACATTACACCAAAAGGTTAATATCCTCTTATGCATAAAGAGCTCTCACAAATCAATAAGAAAAAGATGAATATAAATAGAAGAACAGGCAAAGGACAGGAATGTCAATAAACAGAAAAGAATGCTCTAGCCCACTGGTAATCAAGGCAGGCAAAACTGAGACCGCGAGATGCCAGTACTCACATACCCAACAGACTATGATATTTTGAAAACTTACAATAGGTAAGAGTGTGGTAAGATGGTGTTCACGCGCTATTTACGGGAGAGCAAGTAGCACAGGCTTTCTGGGGCCATGTGTCAATACAGATCAATGTTTTCAGTGTGCTCCTACCTCCGATTTGGCAATGCCAGGCCTAGGAATAATCCAGAACGCCTGCAGATATTTGTGCTCCAAAATATCTGACTGTGATGTTATTTATAACAGCAAGTCACTGAATTACCACAGTATCCAACGATAGGAGGTTAGTTAAATTAAATATGGCACATTAATATAACGGAATATAATGAAATGCAGCTTTTTAAGATGACGTTTCTAAATGCATAAGGACAATGGAAAAGCAACACGAAGTTAAGAGGGAAAAAGGCAGGAGATAAAATGATATAGACATGTGACAGAGAGAGAGAAAGGGAGGGAGGGAGAGGGGATAGTATAAATCCAATTCTGCTAAAAGTGACAAATAATACATTCTAAAATGTTCATTGTTTTTTATCTTTTAGTGATGAAATTAGGTATGATTTTCCTTTTTGCTAAAAATTTCCACGAATATTGCTCTTATAACTGGAAAGTTATATAATTTTTAAAATATCAAACCTTGGTAATTCTATTTCTAGAACTCTATCCGAAACATTCTCTCAGGCAACTCTCGCAACCGCCCTTCTGGTTGGTGCTCTGACGTCCACGTGCTGTGTCAAAGGTCAGGCCCGGATGGGTGACACAGGGGGCCTGATGTCACCCTCAGAGCTAGGCTGCGTCAGATCTGCCCAACGCCAAAATTATGACCCAGAATAATACACGAGAATACCCACCAGGACGGCAGAGCAGGACAAAAGGCACCAGCGGGCATGGCGGGCTGTGGGCATTAAGAAGTGACGTTTGGGAATTATTTCCAGTGACATGGGAAAGTGGTCTAAAGCTAAAAAACCAAGATGCCAAAGCTCACATGCGACACAGCCCCAGCTATTATGAAAATGCAGAACAAAAGGAAGGCTCAAAAATGAAAAAAGGTTCACAATATCCACCTCCACACAACAGGTTCTTAAGAGATTATTACATTGTTATGCCCGAAAATATTACATGCTGGATGGGTATTGCTTTTATTAGCAAAAAAGGCTCCACATTAATTTAAAAAATTGATCATGTTGCCCCTTACAATCTTTGACCCTCTTCTTTATACCTATTTATCCTTGAAGGTCAAGTTAAAGGCACACCTCCTCCATGAAGCTCTCCTTGAATTGCCCAGCCCATACTGCTCTGACCTTTCAAAACATGTCTTCAAAGTGGAGCTTTGAATCCTGGCTTTGGAAAATGTCACATGGGTCTCTTAGGCCATTGTAGCTCTTGAGGTGAACTCCCACGCAGGTACCCTAGACCCCCCAAGGTGGGTAGTGCGCTGCTGTCTGCTCTGGTGTCTTGCAGGCCAGCCAGGCTGGGAGCTGGACGGGCTTGTGGAACGGGTGCCCACAGAGCCGCCACCACTGCACCTTGGTCCTCACGGCTGGGGAAAGTGTGGACGAGCCCGTGATGAAGTTCTCAAAGTCCATGGGAAATGAGAAAACTCAAATAGTATGCAGGAATTTCCCCAAATACTACATTTATTCAACTGTCCAATATTCTGCGATTATATCCTTCCTATCCTTTGGGGTTAAAATAGTCAGTGTTTTCTGAAATGATGGGGTGAAGAGCAGGTGGTAATTTTTAAATGTTATTTAACAAACCAATAAAAGCCAACTCCATGTTGCTGCCCCTATTTTCATTGTGTTTTGTAGTTCATAAGATCATAAGCATTGCAACTAATGTTTTTTAAGAAAAGAACGGAGCCTTAAGGACTTACTACATTTGTAACCTAAATACAGGTACAAGCTGATTTGATTCATGCTCATTAAATAAAGCTAGCCTATTTGTTATTCACACAAGTATTCCTAACTACCCAATCCAAAATAGTCACTGCCTCCCTTTGCCCACATAGCATTTACGTAGTAATCGTTGAGATCAAACTCCAGTCGTTATTTGTTGCCTTTTTTTACATTTAGTCTCTCTATGGGGAATGTAGGTTCCATGAGGGTAGCCTCCTAGCCTGGCTCAAGGTTGACACAGACTTGCGGGTACTGAATAAATGTTTGTTAAGTAAAGAAAGGAAGGAACTTGGAGCTGGAGGAGGTGGAGGGCGCTCTGTCCTGGAGGATTGGGGCCAGACTCTCCAACTGTTAGCAGCTCAAGTTTAGTACGGAAGTCACTGATGGGTAACGTCAGTTCTAGAAACGAATCCTAGCTGCAAACACTATATACCAGCACGTGGCATCTTGTATCTCGAACAACAACAACAAACAAAAATCCTCTCGGAAAGGCTTCCTTCGGTGCCGTCACTCCGGGAAGAAGACATTAAACACGGCGAAGGCAGCACGCAGGCTTCCTGGCCGCGAGTACTGGCTGAGCACCGGCAGGACATTAAGTGAAGCATACATACAACTCAATTGCAAGCAGCTCTCCATCCCCGGCTTCTGAAGAACACTCTCCTTCCCCCAGGCCTCCCCGCTTCTCTGCAGAAAACAAACCGTTTCTACAGTAGTTGATGAGAAAATGCCCTCTTGTGGGCGTGACGGCGGACCACCTCGGCAGTGTCAGCGGTTTCAGAAAATGTGGTTATTCAAGAGAATTCCTTCGTTAGGTTGAAAGATTTTTTAAAAAAAATTTCGAGCATCAACCCTTTGTTCAAGTGCAAGCACATTTTCTAAAAGGCCATTAAACAGTATTCAATTCACTTCTGCGTGTCTCCCTTAGCAATGCAAGTTCTGATTATCTTAAACAGCACATCACAAGGATAATTACTCTCCTTCCTAAACTTCTGTATGATTTGCTAATGACTGGGTGACTTTTTTTTTTTAATCATTCCCAGAATCTGCCTCCTCTCTGCTCCCAAGAAACCATCACCTGAGATTGACAGGCAGCAATTGAAAACAATAAAATTATGTAAGATGAGCTTGTAATCACCAGCATTTCACAAGAAGCAAAATGCATTTCACTGTGGCAGAGGAACAGAAAGTTTCTTCCTCAATTTAAATCTGCACCAGAGGTAAAGCCTTCTGTTAAAACACAATTCTCTCTACACTTACAGCCTCTGGCAGACTACCAAGGAGGCTCCCACAGAATTACTGCGGCAGAGAAACAAGCCAGCAAAGGCGCGAGCGGGTGCCCCTGAGAAAGAGAAGCAAAGTCCCCAGAATCTTGGGAGGGTTCTGCTCATGGCCATCCACACCCCTTCTGGCCGGGGCCCCTTTGCCCTGGAAGTGCGCACGTGCACGCACGCGCACGGCAATTTGGGATTCTTTCTCTCCTTCTTTCTCACTCCTTAGTGTCCGGTGTTGTCTTCCTCATTATTAAACTGTAACCGATTCTGGGTGGTGATAAAAAAAAGTTGCCCTGCTTTCCAGAACCTGGTTAATTGCAACCTTTCTGCTGGGTTGGCCAAAAAGTTTGTTTGTTTGTTTCTTTCTTTCTTTCCATAAGATGTCTGCAGTAGTGCTTGGTTGTCTTTAACTTCATTCGAAACAATTTTGTGAGATTGTATCGTGACAGTCTGTCATATCAGCTTGCATTTAAAAAAATTATCAAGATTGGTGAATTTTTGTGTAGCCATTTTAATATTGAAGATGGAAGAAAATATGCCACATTTTCAGCATATTATGCTTTATTATTTCAAGAAAGGTAAAAACACAACTGAACCCGCCCCCCCCGCCTTTGTACATGTATGGAGAAGGTGCTGTGACTGATCGAACATGTCAAAAAGTGGTTTGCAAAGTTCTGTGCTGGAGATTTCTTGCTGGATGACGCTCCACAGTCAGGTAGACAGCTGAAGCTGGTAACGATCAAACTGAGACATTAATTGAGAACAATCAACACTATACCACGAAGGAGACAGCTGACATACTCAAAATATCCAAATCAATACAGTTACTGGTGAAAAGGAAAAATGTGTCTTTCATTTTACGGAAAAAACTAACGGGACTTTTTGGCCAATCCAATATTATAATTTACAGGTCCAAGCGACCACTTGGGGGCACAGTTATTTGAGAAGCTGCCACCGCATTCACCAAGGCCGGCTTTAAAGGCTGCTGTAGCTTAGCTACCTTCAAGAAGAAAGCTCCCCAGCCCCCCAATCTTGGATCCTGCAGGATCCCCAGGATGAAAGAGACCCTGAGAAAATTGTTCCTTTAAGGTGAGTCTGAGAGTCACAGTGGGGGAGATTTGATACAGAATTATAGGAAACTATTTTGCTCTTTTCTCCCTTTTAAAAACTGGTTGTTTGAAAATTTCTTCCACATTATGGTCTGTTCTTTTTATGTTTTCATCAGATTTTTGTGGGCATATACACAAAACATGCATTTATTGCAGGTGGCAAAAATTAACCTTATTATAGTTAAATTTCTATGCCTTACTAGTTAAACAAGCTTTTATTTTCCCCATTGTGAAAAACAGGCTGATTATTTTTTAAAATCTGCAGAATTTAAAAGCAGGAAGATGACTACTGATAACATCATGACATATTTTCAGTTTTTCTGTTTTTTTTGTTTATATATACTTGACATCATAGTAAATGTATCCCTAATTTATTTTAATTAACTAAGTTTCCCTCTTAAAAACCATCCTCTGCAATAAGCAAACTCGTGATAAAGTAAGTCACTTTAGAAATTTTGTTCTCGGTCTCCAAAGAGGTGTTTGATATTTTTCCTTCCGGTTTCCTGATCAGGAGAAAGGCCAGGAAAGGCGTTCCTGCCACCTATCTCGCCAACTCCCCCGAGCGCTCACACATGTGCCCCAAGGACAGGCTTTCCCCAGACGAGCGGTCTGTGCAGCGTACAACTGGGGGGAGGGGAAACATGAGCCCGAATGTGGGGGTGAGGGAAAGAAAGATGATGGGGGGCTGGGCCAGGCGGACACAGGCAAAACCTGGGAGGCAAATACAGGCTGGGCTCTCACCGAAGACCCCCAGGGCCCAAGGACTTCAGAGGAGCACACAGTCAGTCTCCTGGAAAGATCTGTGTCTGGTGTGCAGTAAAAGTGGAGCAAAGATCCATTTTTTTTTTGTGGCTCAGATTTGGATGCACAGTCATTTCACATCCTGGTGAAGGGGTCTCTTATCTAGTCACACATTTTAGGAAATCATCCCTGCTTCCGTTTGACAACAAGCAACACACAGAGAGAAAATGCCACAGGGTTTTCACTTTTCCACCCAGAACAGCTTGAAACAGCACCCAGGATCACACGAGTGGATCCTTCACCCAGAGCCCTCGCTCGGGCCCCTCCTCACACAGTTCATGATGCTCTTCCCGTGTTCCAGGATTTGGGGTTCCAGTCAGAAGCTCTGCCTCTGCCTGGCAAGCCTGAGGGGGCATCCCCCTTTTCCAGGCCTTGCTTGTTCACACTGTGACATGTGCCCAGCACTGGCCCAGCCCTTAGAGGAAAGTCATTAAAGGAATATAAGCAAAGGGCCAGGAGGTTCACTCCCCCTTGAGCCCGTGGTCAGGGACCCTGCAAAGCAGTTACGTGGAGAACCTGGGCCCAGTAATCCCCACAGGTAGGGCTCTTCCTGCAGGAAGCCGTGACGGACAGGCAAGATCTGAACTGGACAGAGAGATGTGTGGGCCTTCTAGAGAAGAACAGGGGGAGGGGAACAAAGGGTGGCCTCAGCCTGGCCAGGGAGTGGCTCCTTGGAGCCAGCTGACAGTCCCTCTGTCAACAATGCACTCTTCCTACTCCCTAGTCACGTCAAGGACGTGGCTCCCCGTGCCTCCGTGGGCAGGCATGTCTCATCAGACCCCGGCTTGCTGAGAGCGAGTCCACAGTCCATTCCATTCCTCTGTCCCATGAGCCACGGTCATGAGTGAGGCTCATGCATGGCCCCGAGCTGTGCCACTGACGTCTCTTAGAGGTGAATTCAGAGCAATGCATCTTTGAGAAACCACTGTGCAAACCCAAGCTGGGTCTTCCAATGACCTCTCCCAGGGGAGAGCAGATTGTCAGCTGTATTGAACTTGTGAGCTGATGGACTTGGGAAGAGGGGCCGGGGTACAGAGCGATGCTGCTGAATGGACGGAGGGAGACCACCACACATCCATGCACCCTTGGGGGTCTTCCAAATTCTCCTTGATCTGCGGGGCTTCCCAATGGCCACCGCCCACCTTGGTCAGGCTCCACTGCTCCCCCGGGGCAGTGACATTCCTCGGTGTCACACACACACTCTCCACTGTGTGATCTATGCCATGTGATGAGGCATCTCGCCATTTCCAGGTGGCCCTGCTGGGGTATGGAGCCCAGATCTAACTGGCCGTGAAGGTCACGGCTCTTAACGCGAGGCCTACTTCACGACATGAGACACTGCTTGGGGACGTGGAAGTGGGGACACTGAGCTCAGAGTCAGAACACAGACTCACTGGAGGACAGGTCACAACAGCGCGTGAAGTGACCGTGAAGACAGACTAGTGCTCATGCTTCTGTCTCAGACCAAAGGCATCGACATGGCTACAGAAACAGCATGCCAACCAGCCCTGCGGTTCCAAACCAGGGACACGGGACGGAGCTGGGGACTGGCCACCCTAGCCCTGCCCTGAGGGGAGGGTGCTCCGCCCCTACCGCCTACCCCACAGGCATCTGGTCAGTTCTGCGAGTGACCACCTGAGCAGGAGATGGAGCAGACACAGCTCAAAGACGGTGACCTGAAGGCCATCCAGCAACCTCCTGTCCTCAGTGCAGAGCCACCAAGCAGCCTCCTGACAGAGACGGCCTCCCATGCGATGAGCCTTCAGGGGAGAAATCTATTCAGCAGCGGCACATGTGTCTGGCCCACCACATGTCATATTTTTAGTGTAAATCACCAAAACGCCATTACCTGGGGACCATTCAACTCTAGGCATGTGGCCAGCCAAGCAGGACAACGCCCAGCACTGAGAACTTGCATGACATCCCCCCCCTGTGGGGACACTCCCAGCTGGCCAGCTAACACCCTCACTGCTGGCTGTCTCCAAACACAGTGCCGCCCGGTGCCCATCCACAGGAGAAGGGACACACCGAGTGTGGGACACGCTGTGGGATCTCGCTCAGCGATAAAGAACAAATGACGGTGACACGTGTCGACTCGGGTGCGTGGGAGACGCAGCATGCTGAGCGAACCCGGCTGGGCACAGAAGAGCACACACGTGTTTCTGCGTAGAGCAAAGTCAAGAGCAGGCAAAGCTAACCTACCAGAAAGTGGTCGGGGGTTCCTTGGAGAGGATCATAGGAAACTTTCTGGGGTGATGGAAACGTGTTATATTTTGCTTGGATGGTGGCTACGCAGGTATAAACAATGGTCAAAACTCAGTGAACTGAACATTTAAGATCTGTGGATTTTACCGTATTGCCTCAACGATTACACACTAATGAAAGAAGCAAACAGCACCCAGCACGAGGCTAGGTACACAGTCCCCCCCCCAAGCAAGTTGTTTAAAAAATTAGAAGAACTGGTTTCAAATATGTTCAGAAGTCTTTCTTTTCTTTTCTTTCCTTCTTCTCTTCTCTTTCCTTCCTTTTTTCCTTTCCTTTCCTTCTTTCTTTCTTACTGTGGCAAAAATATAAGCTAAAATTTATCATTTCAACTACTGAAGTGTGCAGTTCAGCAGCAGCAGGTATGTCCGCCTTGCTGTGCAACCACTGGTGCCGCCCCACCCTCCCCAACCGAACCTCCGTGCCTCCAGAGCGGCAGTTCCCCAGCCCGCTCCCTGCCCCTGGCGACCACCATCCTGCTTTGTCTGTATGAACTGGGCGACTCTAGGAGCTTCCTCTATGTGGAATCCCACAATATTTTTCTGTCTTTGTGACTGGCTTATTCCACTTAGCATAATGTCATTAATGTTCACCCATGTCATGGCAGGTTTCAGAATTCCCTTTCTTTTTAAGGCTGAATATCACTTCATTGTATGTGTATGGCACATTTTATTTATCCATTCATCCACTGATGAACACTTGGGTCGCTTCCACATTTTGGCTGCTATCAACACGGGTGAATAAATATCTACTGAAGTCCTTGCTATCCCTTCTTTCGGGCACATACTCAGAGGGAGCATTGCTGAATTATGTAGTAATTATATGTTTAATTTTTCTGAGGCACTGCCGTACCGTTTTCTATAGCAGTCATACCATTTGACATTCCCACAGCAGCATAAAGGTCCCAGTTCCTCCGCATCCGCACCAACAGTTATTATTTTGTTTGTTCCTATAATCTTCATCCTAATGGTGTAAAGAGGTACCTCACCGTGGTTTTCATTTGCACTTTCTGAATGATCAGTGTGGGGTTGAGCATCTTTTCATGTGCTCATCTGTTATTGGTATATCTTCTTTGGAGAAATGTCCATTCAAGTCCTTTGCCCACTTTTAAATCTGGCTGTTTTTCTGTTGTTGGGTTAAACGTAAATATGTTTTAATTGTAACCGTGTGCAGGACTGAGAACCAGGTCTTGCCCTCCACACGGTCTCATACTCGGTCCCTAAATGTCTATCTCCCATGCCCTATACTGGTCCCCACTGGTCACATGGAGCACAGGGCACAGAGTCAGGCCTCCCTCTTTGCCTAAGGCCGAGGGAACTCTATCTGGCCCAGGTGTCTATTTCAGATACAAAAAAGTGTTTCTGAAGAGCAGACATCCTGGGAGACATTCCTGGAACAAAAGCAGCTGATGGTGACAGCTCTCGAATTGTGACTTCACAGTTCAGTGAGTGCCCACCTCCCTCTGCAGCCTTCCCCAAGAATCCTCAGCAACAAAGATGGCTTTCGGTAGTTCTGCAGAATCAGGAGACAAGCTTTGTATTTCTAGGTGGGCACCTGAGCAGGGGGGTAGCTCTGGAATGCCCTTCTCACCCGGATGTGAAAGAAAGAGCAGGGGGACAAGGCAGGCATCGTCATCTAGAAACCCAGGGCTGAGCCCCTGTCACAGGATGACAGGTTGGGTGTCTTTATCCTAGGAGGGCAGTAGCCCAAGTAACTTTCCTTCTTTGTCTCTCCAGGGCTGCCTGGGACCTTCCCCTCATGTCGCAGTCACCAGTGCCTTCAGGTCACACAGCCCATATCCCCTCCCTCCAGGGAGCCCCGTGGGTCCAGCACTGCCAGACTTCTCCTGCTGGGGAGACCCTGTCAGATACCGGGGCCAGTGGGGACATGTTCCATTAATTCACAGGAGAGGTGGTGGCTTCCATGAAGCATGGGTTCTGTGCAAATCATTTTTCTCCTCTGGGGTAGAAAGGAGGACATTTAAAACCTTAGTGCCATTTGATTGTGGAGAAAGGCAGCTCCCCCACGTTGCATGAAGCAATCCAGGTGCTCCTTTTTCTTTTTTTTTTTTTTTTGCAACATGTTGTCATAGATTGGTAAATTGAGAAGCTTTGGCACTTCCACTTGGCACACCTAGGCTTCAGCAAGAAATATGTTCCTTTCACAGTTTGAATAATATTCAAGTTGTGATGATTAAAGCTGGTTGGAACAGCATGAACCGAACAGATTACAGCACTCTTCTCAGAGCAGGCTCTTTGTGAGCCAGATCGGCCGTGCGCACACAGACACGACGCAGGCCGCCTCCGGGTCTTACCGACCCAGCTTCCAAAGATGGTGCTTCCACTCCCCACATTCTGCGGCTCTTGCTTTTGGTTCAGAAAGCATGGTCATCTTATATTTCTTCACATCGACCAAACAGGCTAATTCAGTGGCAGAATAACCTGCCTATATCTCAGGAGGTCAAAAACAGTGCAGAATTGCAATAAAATGGCCACGAGATCCACGTGGATATGGGGTTCCTGAACTCAGACCCTGCGGCTCTCACTCTGTATCCGGGAGATCATAAGGGATACATGGGAATGTGGGGCAGGCACCCCTCTTCACAGCCCACCTAAATGGCAATCCTGTTGTGGGCCATACAGATCACACAGTGGCCGCAGCTTTTGCTTTTCACAAGACCAAGACAGAGAGTCCTCTTGTCTGCTCTTTGCTTACTGCCCCCCCAACACCCCACCCAATCCACCCTCCTTCTGAGAGTTTGTGTGGATGCATTAAGAAAAAGGAAAGCTTGCCCTTGCCAGTGTGGCTTAGTTGGCTGGAGCATTGTCCTGGACACCACAAGGTTGAAGGTTCGATTCCCGGTCAGGGCACATACCTGGGGTGCAGGTTTGATCCCCAGTTGGGGCATGTATAGGAGGCAATCAATCAATGTTTCTCTCACATTGATTGTTTTAATCTCTCTCCCTTCCTCTCTCTCTAAAATGATTAAAAACACACATTTAAAAAAATTTTGAAAACACAATAAAACAATATTACATTAAGAAAAAGGAAGCCTCCCTCTTGATTTTACCTTTATAGGGTAGAAACGACCTGGGAGGAGGGCAGGGGGAGGTGGTGGACCCAGGCAGGCACGCACAAGGGAATGGCCCTTGCCAAGCGGAGGACAGCTGCCCCTCTGCAGTGTAACCCTCGGCCAGCATTTCCTGTGCCGTCATTCAGTGCTAGGTTTGACCTCAGGCACTGTAACCTTGCCTTTCCCCCAGTGGGTTTCAGGCTGAAGAAGTCACTACTTGGCTGAATGAGGGCTGGAAGAGTTAGAACAGGGAGCAAACACCTCTTATTCACACCCTCCACCCTTCACCAAAACAAAAAAACCCCTAAAGAATAAATTCAAGACTGAAGTTGGCAAATACAGTGTTCTTGCCCTTCCATGGTGATCTGTATAATTTCTGGGGCATCATTTTATTTAAAGCAATGCTTTTGTGAAATACCAAAAATTTAAAAATCTGAACGGGGACAGCACCTTGCAAGTAAGCGTGACACCGAGGACAGACTTTGCATCGACTCTCAAAAGTGTCAAATAGATTCAAGTTATCACAGGGATGAAGAAGCTCTAAGAAAATTAGTCTTCAAAGTATCAAGTCATAAATCCTAGAAGATTCCATTTAGATTAGTTAGAATTCATCAACAAGCATTTTTAACAGATACGTATGGCCAAATACAGCATCTAAAATTCCACACAATGGAAAACCACTGACAGGTAAGTACACAGCCGTGGGGCGGGGGGGGAGAGTCCAACGCAAAGCCTTTGATGTCTATTCCCCAACACTGTCTCTGGACATTAACCTATCCAGGCAAACATTTTTACTAAAGAGGTTTGTGCCGGGCACTGGGGATTCCAGAGCGAACAAGCCCAGATCAGTCTTCAGTCATCCCTGGATATAACCTTAATCCTTTCTACATTGCTTCTACTCTTTAATTTGCTACTTATTTATTACACTGGCTCAGGGTAGAAACAGAAGCGATTCCAAGCATCTAAAAGTTTTTCTCATTAGCCTTCTAGGAACCAGAGTGAACAGATGCAGGTGGGCAAGTCCAAAGGCATGATGCATGCTGGTCAGACCTGGTAAATGTTCTTATTTCAGCGTACCTTCCCCCCTAAGAGAATTATTTAAAATGTTCACTGGCACAGACACAGCAGTATCTGGCAAATAACAGGCCATGTGAAGCGGTGCCAATGCACTTAGACCCACTCTGGAGTAGCAGAAACACACACACATACACACAGGACAAGGCGGCCAGACTGGTAGCTGGTGGACCCGGGTTCAAACCCAGCTGTCCAACATGGCTAGACTGTGGCCTCGGGCCAGTTGGTTACCTTTCTGAGTCTCATCTTCATGTGTAAAATGTGGATTATCCATCCCTACCTCGCAGTGTTGCTATGAGGATTAGAGATAATATATGTAAAGTACAAAAATAGAGTGGGCAGCCATAACTGGATGCTATTATTATTATTAATTATTATTATTATTATATTATTGGGGCTTGATACAGGTTTGGTGAGTGAATAATAGGTGGATTAGCTGACCTCTAAAATCCACATCAACTCTAAAATTATGATACTGAAAATGGAATTAAAAGTTCAGACATCAAATCCACTCAAGGATATTTTTAACTATTGCAATTGTGATGCAAATCTCTTATGTGTTTCAGAATAAGTACTGATAACCAGACTCAGAGAATACAATACCCACACTCTGCTACGCCATGAAAACGCTCTTGATCAAATTCAGCGAGATGGGCGCCTACGGTTTCTGAGATCTCCGGGGTTGCTGCTGCCTCTTCTATTG
The DNA here is from genome assembly GCA_004026765.1 of Micronycteris hirsuta. Classification (NCBI taxonomy): domain Eukaryota; kingdom Metazoa; phylum Chordata; class Mammalia; order Chiroptera; family Phyllostomidae; genus Micronycteris; species Micronycteris hirsuta. Next base: position 67,952 of record PVJI01006732.1, on the reverse strand, counting down.
CTACAACTGCACCCGAAGCTCTCCTTTCTAGAGCACCTTCCAAAGCATCTCTGCAGGTCAGACCCTGTGATGCAGCTTTTACCCCAGGGTTATCTCAGCCACGATGATCCCCTCCATGTTCATAAGACAAAAATGAAAGCTGAAGCTTCCTGGGATCAACCATCTTTCCAAGGTCACACAGCTAGTAGGCACCAGAGACTGGACTTCCACTCTGACCCTGAGTCCCATGTCTTCACCCACTCAGCAGTGTCACCCCGGCTTCAGCAAGCCCTTTTAAAAGCCAAGCGTGAGAGACTGGAGAGACTTGCGAGGAAATGTACACACAGAAAGGGAAGAACGAATGTCAGTCACATCGACTGCATCCTTTATCTGTGTTCCGTTAACTGCGTTTTCACCAAGGCTCTTAAACAGAAGATCGGGGTACTATGTGAGTGTGGAAAGTGTTAGAATGCAGCCATCCCGCTTCCGGGTACATATTTAAAAGAACTGGAAGCAGGACCTGGAAGAGATATTTACACACCCGTGTTCACAGCAATATACCGTAAGATTCCGCTTACATGAGGCATCTGAAGTAGTCAAATTCATAAAAAAGGAAAGCAGAAAGGTGGTTGTGGGGAGCTTGGAGAAGGGGAAATGGGCAGCTGACGGTTGATGGGGAGGGAGTTTCAGTTTACGTGATGAAAAATTTTGGATATCCACTGCATACAATGTGAATATTAATACTGCTGAACTGTGTACTTAAAATGGTAAAGATGGTAAATTTTATGTTTATGTGAGTTTTTAAACTGTAATTGAAACAAAGAAATAAAAGTGACAGAATATATATTTGCATATATATATATCCTTAAAAGAACCCATGATTTAAAAATTTCAACTCTATAAAATAATTACGAAAAAGTGACACTTGTAGGGCCAAGGACAACCTTTAAATGTTTGGGGAGTGGACATCTGGGCCCGAAGCCGGTCCCCTATTGCAGCAGCCCTTGGCCACTTCTGTTCCAGCTTCTGAGTCACCATCGGCTGCTGCAGAGGAAGAGTCTGAACTGCCCGAATTTCCTGCGGATATCCTGTCATGGAAGAGGAGAGATTGTCTCCTTCTCACCCTAAAGGTGGAGGTGCCCCAAGACAGTCAAGTTCATTTCATGAATAGCAGTGCTGCCCCTTCCAACTGGCCGCATCTTAATTCGCAGCTTCCGTCTCCCTGCGTTCAAGTGATTTTCTTAAAGTTTAGACCCTTCCGACCTAGGACTTGGAAAATCAGCATGTAGCTGGCACAGGCAGAAGCACAGACTTTGCTTTTTCACGTTGTCCTGATCTCGGTATTTCCAATCCAACAAGCAGGTAAAATATTCTGACATAACGCCCTGACTGGCGTGGCTCGGTGAGTTGGGTCACTGCTTAGGTTCCCGGGCAGGGCAGGTGCCTGGGTTGTGGGTTTGGTCCCCGGCTGGGATGTGTAGGGGAGGCAGCTGACAAATGTTTCTCTCCCACATCGATGCTTCTCTCCCTCTCTTTCTCCCTCCCTTCCCCTCTCTGTAAAAATAAATTTTTGAAAAATCTTAAAGAAGAAAAGAATTTGGACACATCTTTCCCTCTTAAGCAGAATTATGAGGACCATTTCCCTGGTAAAATTTCTTCAAATGCACATTTTCAGAGATTGTTACTGAATATTTTTGTTTTTTTGCATATTAAGAAATGACCCCTGATTTCCCAAGGAAGAACAAATGACGCCTTCTGCACAAACTACAAAATTCCTCCACATTCTAAACACTTGGCTCTCCGGGGGTTTTTCTGTCTGTGAAGAGATTTCATGTTCTCCGGTCCTCCTACGTCATTTCTGCCTTGGTTTATCCTTGGCCACCACAACCGTTGCCTGGATTTCCTTATTCACAGTCTTCCCCCCCCCCACTACCCCCACAAGAAGACACTTAGTTGACTGATTATAGAATCACAAGGTTGGTAATAATTCCATTTCTCCATCTGACTTTGAACTTAAGTGTTCCAATTACTCCGCCTGATCCTAATAAGTCAGCAGCGTACTAATGCCTGCCTTGATATTTCTGAAGTGCACAGGCTGTCATTAGCATGGGCCACATCATTAGAAAGCAGAGTTGAAAGTGGGTGAGCAAAATCATCACTCGCTTTATGTAAAACTGCCTGTTCAGTGAACTTACAAGGTTACTATGATCCCAGGGACACTATGCTGTAACTAAATGTATACGGCACTTGAGTACATGTCCTGAAATCCTCTGATGCTCCAGAACCTTCTGCTTTTAGCTACTACTGGAAGAGAAGAGATCCTGGAAGACAGGCCCATGCCAATACACAAAGTCCTAAAAATCTGTCTGAGCCAGATATAACTGAAAACACACACGAAAAAATCCTTCAATCATATGGGGTAAGAAAAAGAAAAGGGAGGGGAGGAGGAAAGAAGGAAGGCAGGCAGGCAGGAAGGAAAACCTTTAGTCAAGTCTGCTGGATTGGATTGACTTCTCCCGGCCATAAAGCGAGACAGCTTTACTGTAAGTCTGCAGGAAGAAAGAAAGAAAAAAAAATACCCACGCACACGCACATATCAAATGAGATGCTAAAAAACTACATTAGCATCAGAGGTGTTCTTTGGGTCTATTAAAAAATTTAACCCCTTTATAACGGTGTGTAATGAGGAATAGCATAAACTTTTGGGAACTAGAAGGGGGAAAAAGGAAATGCTTTCAACGAGAATGATTTGCAGCCCAACCAATTGATAAATGAAAGAAAAAAAAGATGGCACAACTGAAATTGATGCCAAAGATTTATAAGGTTGACTAAGTAAACAAAGATGGAATGGATCACCATGGAAATGCATGAATATTGAAACAGGCGAGATTTGAATAGACTAATGATACGCCTCACTTAGACTGACAGGTGTGGGTAACAACTGCAACACGCATCCGCACCAGCATCCACACTTCTCACATGTTTATTCCTAGAAAACAGAAGCTGGATGTAAAAGGCTCATTTAATAAGAGCTTAAACGCAAAATGCATTTTTTTTTCATCTGAAGGGAACTGACTCAATTCTCATCTACTTGAAATATAAGAAAGGTTTCATCCATTTGCTTTCTGGTTCTGAGGAGCTGCAGTTAGCAGAAGTCATTCTCTGGGGCTCTGCCAGGAGTCTTTGTTCCAATAAACCTCTCATGAAACTGAATTCTCAGTCTTGCTCAGCTTCCACACTGAGTACTTGAAGTATGACCACCACTCATTAGAAACATAATTAAAAAGACACAACACTAGATTCCTTCCCTCATCACATACCGATGAAAACCAATAACCCTTAATCTATTTGTTACCATGGCTACCATAGGATATTTTATTTCAGTACAACTCTAGGTATTTCGTTTGGATTGTTGCTTGCAAATGAAAGTTGGAGACCTATAAATCTCTGTTAACTGGGCTAGAGATGGAGACACGGCATAGAAGAAAATGTTTTTATTAATCACGGGCAAATATGGTTTATTAGATGCTTGTGCAGAAAAGTTATTAGAATTGGTTAAATGCAGCAGCCCATAAACCAATTTAAATGCCATTAAAGTCATGGGGAGTTTAAGGGCACAAATGCTGGTAATTCCCTGATTTATAGCAGGATGGTAAATCAAGTGCACTCAGACTAATGGGTGGGTCAGTCTACAGTCATGAGAGGCACACAACTCCATATCTGTACAAGCACCCAGAACACCTGACTCACTCAAACGCATCCGTACCAGCCAGGTGAACGCCGTGAAGTATTCGCCGATGAGTTATCAGACATTTCTTTCCAGTCTCAAGACGAGCAATCCATATAACCGTTCACCACCAACCCCCCAAAGAGTGAGAAAGTTAGCTCTATATGCCCCCAATATAATTTTTAGCCCTTATAATGTATAAGGTTAAACATCAGGAATGAAGTGTGCTAATTCAGTCTGCTGTCATTCGTCCTAAACCAGAATAATTCTTTAACTCTGCCTCCCAGGGCTGAGTAGGAGATCAGCCCACGGGGCAAGGGAAGGACTCTGCAGTGGCGAGACAGGCGACTTTGAAGAGACTGAAATTAGGGTGAAGACCGCTGTAAACAGGACAGACCTGTCACTGCGAAAGAAGAGTCCGAATCCCAGCGAAACTCAGCCGACAGGAGGCTGGAGCCTGGAGCAGTTATGCCGGCAAGTCCCTGAGCTGACGGAGTGGAAGTTTCTCGGGCAGCCGCAGCTCCACATCCTCCGCGGCGCGGTCCCTCCAGCGCCGAGGTCTCGCCTAATGCTACATAAATACCTGCGCCCACGATTCGCCCCGGGGCGCGCTGTGGCGCAAGCACGGTAGGGAGGGAGGAGAGCGTTTGCAGAGCGGCAGTGATGGCAGAGGCGGCGGCTCTTCGCCCGTCAACATCCCTGCGGACCCGCGGGAGGACCCGCCAACTGACCATATCCACCGTGGGGTTCCAGAGCCTGGGGATGACAACTGGATTCTCAGCTGGCGGACCCAGGCATCAGAGACTCGCGCTTTGCCCCTTCCCCTCCTGCGTGACAGCGGCAGCGAGTCACCGCCTTCCCCAGCCAGCACAGACCCGAGCTGCCTAGGATCTACCCCGGCTCTCGGTTCTGCTCTCCGGGCACGGGGCGAATGCGTCCCTCCCTTGGGGCCCGGAGTCAGGGATGACCCGAGCCCTCACCTGCGCTATGACCCATTGCAGACAACCCTCGGCCCGTTCCAGGCCCAGGAGACCCGGACAGAAGCCCTCGGCCACCCCGCACCCCCCGCGGCAGTCGGGGTGCGCGTCTATACTCCCACACTGCACATCTCCGCGTCCACGCTATCCCGCACATAAACAACCCCTCCCCACCTGACACCACATCCTCACCATCAGCAGACGCTCTCCTTTGCCACCGACACGGTGGCACCCACAAGGTGCTAAGGGAAGGAGGGTCACAACAAGGTCTGTGCAGGGTCCCCTCCTGATGGTTTTCAAGCTCCTCTACCTCGAAAGTTACTTGGGATTGAGTAAAGAGACCTGGTTCCCAACTGCGGGGTCTGAGGACGGGAAGGGGCAGAAACCCCAACCTGGCTTCTCACGGCACAGAGGCGCGCATCTTCCCAAATGGCAGGGTGCGCGGCCGCCCCCAGGGTCCAGCCCTCGGGTGCCTCCTCCTGGCCCCTAGCCCGGCCCGGGCCCTGGGCCTCTCCGGGGGAGGTGGCCTGGAGAGGGGCGCACGCTGCCGGGCCCAGCCAAGGGACTTCCCCGGGGCCGGGGGTCACTCGCTTCCCCCATCCCCGACCACCGCGACATTGGCCCAGGGCAGCCCCAGCGCACAGACACCCAGGAGCAGGAAGTTTTCCCCCCGTCTTTCCCCCCACTGGAGCAGCGCAGGCGCGAGGGCTCCTGCAGCCTGGCGAGTCCAGACTCCCGGGCTGCTGCGCCGCCGCCGCCGCGGGAGCCGAGCCCAGCGTTCAGGGTTCTCGGGCCCCGCTCCCGAGCCCTGCGCGGCCGCGCACAGCGGCCAGGACCCCGGGTCCCCGGAGCCGCATCCCTGGCGCCCTAGCTTAGCTCTTACCTCCTGCCGCGCGGCTCCGGCCCCGGCCCACCGCGTCGAGAGCCGGGGATCGCGGGTGGGCGCAGGAGGGCTGGTGGATAGCAGACGGCGCCGGCGGGGAGCGGGAGCTGGGGCCGCTGGGGTCCTGGCCGGGAGAAACGGATCCAGGTCCACCTCCTCGCGTTCCTGCTCTTCCCTTCTCCCCCTTCTCCGCCTCCTCCTCCTCCGCCGCCGCCGCCGCCTCCCGGCAGCCCGGGGAGGATGCCCGGCGAGGGAAGTCAGTCCTTCCGCCTGTCCGCCTGCGCGGCTACGCGCGGCGCGGCGCGGCTCTCACCGAGGCGGCGGCGGCTCTGGCAGCATCGCCCCCGCCCTCTCCCCGCAGCCGCGGCGGCCGCGGGGCTGGGCTAGCTCCGGGCTCTGGGCTCGGGCTCCGGGCGGGGGCTGCGTTCAGGCTCGGCAGCCGCCGGGGCTGCTGGCGGGCGCTGCGGGGCCGGGGCCGGGGCTGGAGCTGCAGCGGGGTCCGCGGCTGCGGGGACGGCGGCGGCGCGGAGGCTGGCGCGGCCGCGGCGCGGGGACCATGCTCCCTTCTGGCTCGCTCCGCTTCGGGGACCGTCTGCTTTAGCTGAGAGGGAGGCGGGCTTCGGCGCGCAGCCAGGGGCGGGCGGAGCCAATCACCGGCGCCCGAGTGGGCGGGGGTGGCGGGCAGGGGAGGCGGGGCGCCCCCGGCCGGGCGCAGGGCGCTGCTACCCGGGCCCCAGGGATCCCCTGCAGCCGCGCGCCGGGCCCGGGCTGAGTGCTGGCGGGTGTGTCCGCGTCCGTCCGCCGCCCCCGCCCCCCCGCCGTGGCTCCTGGCTCGCCGGCCCGGGGGCCGCGCCCGCAGATGCACCGCGCGTGCCTCGGCGCCTCGGCCCCGGCCACCCGCCCCGCGGGTCCAGGCTGGGGGACTGGATCGAGGCGAGCTCTCCGTCTGCTCCCAACACCTGAGGAAACTGGCAGAAAAGTTTGAGAACGAAAAGTCCAATCGTCGTTCAGCTTCCGCCCTCCCTCTGACACCGCAGCCACGGGAAGGAGCAGGAATTGGCCACATCTCCGAAGAACCGCGGCTAGTCCTGCACAGCCTGACGGCCGACGCTCTGCAGGCTGCGCCGACTCCACTGTCCTCGTGGACTTCCCCTTCACACCGACCCTCTAGAATCCGCCCGACCTCTCCCGTGAGCCAGCCCCCACTCTGGCCACACCAGCCTGGCGCGTCTGCACTGACCAACCCTCCGCCCCCCAGCCTTTCGCGCAGTCTGCACTGACTTTCCTAGTCCTGCCACTTCCCCGTCTACACGTGCCGTCCGCACAGACCCGGACTCCCACCCCAGCAGCAGGGCTGCAGGCCCGCGACGGCCCACTGAAGGCTGCGCCTTTACGCCAGAACTTTCATTTCAGCACCAGTCCCTGGATCTGCTAACTCTCTAGGTCTGGTTTTTAATTCCCCGACTTCTTTCTCCTCCCTTCTCCTCCCCATCTGGTTTTGAATTTCATTGGAAATATCTATTAACTCCCCCCCACCTTCTAAACCGCCCCCCATCTAAATGTAAAGGTTTGTGGGCTTCAACCCCGCTCCCACCGCGCCTCCCTCCACCCCCTTTGGCAGTGCCGCTGAGGCCTGAGCCTGGGTGGGAACTGTGTGCGAGGCTGGGCGGTGGGAGGGCGGGTGGGGGGTCAGGTAGGGTGCCCCTGGCTCTGGGGCTCTGACTGGGAGGAGCCGGCCCGGGGCGGGCTCTGCAGGCCCCGCCCCCATCTGCCAGAGCAGCCCGAGGACTTGGTGGGTAAATCCTTTTCTCTCAGCTCCTGTGATGTCTGAATCCAAGGCTCTGCTTTCCTTGGCTGTGAACTCAGGGCAGGCGTTGTGTCTTCTTTAATATCTTGTAGGAAGCAGAGGACAGTGTGGCGGCTGATAAATAATAAATAAAAATAATCTACTGAAGGTAGCAGGAGGACAATCAGAGAAAGGGAATGAGGACACCAGGGAAACGGCCCATTGGTGTGAGAGTAACTGCATTTCCTGTAAAAAAGAAAAAAATCGAATGAAGTTTTGGTGTGTGAAGCCTGGGGTCAGGGGAAGGGACAGAGCCAAGCACTGCAGAGAGGACTCCACCCTTGATGACAGGGTCAGCCAGGAGAAGTGGTGCGCCATGAAGAGGGGATGACAGAGGGTGCCTTGAAAGGGGAGCAGGTGGCAGTGGGGGGAGGAAGGGTTGTCAAGGATCCTGGAACACCTGAAGGGGAACGGCAGATGTGATTTGAATGCTAAGTCCTGAGAATGACTGAAGAGTAACGTGGGCAGGAAAAGGGAGAAAAGAGGGATTACCTGGGGTTTTCTAAAGATACACAGGCACAATCTCAAGCAACTCAAGACAGAGAGAAGGCAAAAAACAAACAAACAAACAAAAAAACAAACAAAGGCACAGGCGAGTGAGTATGCATTCCTGTCCCCTGAAATGAGCTGCATGGATGCACCAACTGTGAGCGCGTGAGAACACACGCGCTCCGTTCCGGAGCACCACGTAGACAGGCGTAGGTGACGTGAACATGTGTCTAAGGTCTGCAGGGTCTGGGAGAGGCTATGATTGGCGATTTGAATCAGTCATGAGGTTTTGCAGATCATTGCGAATGATCCTCAAGAGAAAGAAGAAACTGTGCATCCAAGAATTTTTCCTCAGCCACACCTCCATTGCAGGTGTAAGGGTCCTCCCCAGTTCCCTGCTGGCGCTGTAGGAGCAAGAGAGGCTGTGCTGAGCCCGCCCACACCCGGGAGGACCTCCTTTGGCCTCGGTGATGCTGAGGGTGCTGGTCCTGGGGCGTTGCAATGCCTCTGGGGATGAACCTTGGTAACAGCTCACCTGGGGTGCCAGCTCGTCAGGGGAATGAGAAAATCTGTGTGAATTAGAGTGACAGTAGGCTTGTCTACCCTCCCCTCATCCCAGTCTTCTTTCATCCCAGAGCCTGAACACAAATACGGATTTCCAGAGTTTGAAGCCAAGATCTTCCTCTGCAGCGGGGCTCCGCCCAGCTGGGAGCTGTTGGGTTGGGACACAGCTGCCGGGGAAGGGTTGCTGTAGACGTGAGCGCTGTTCCATCTGGAGCACTGTGGTTCAAGGCATCAACCCCGATGGTCCCCCTCTCCCCCAGTGCCTTGGCAACATACACTGGATCGATATGGGTTACAGATCTGCTCTCTTGCTGGGATCTGGGGTGTATTCTAGGTCAGTCACGGCCTTGCTCTGTGGGATATGGAATACGGCCCATGCTTGGCATCATCGCACACGGGGTTGTGGAGTATTGCACAGGGGAACTTTTTCGGCCCTGGTCAAAGATTTCACCACAAAACGGGATCAGCACGGTGGACTGTGCCTCAAAAGCACTGCCATCCCCCACCCCCAACCTGTGCTCCCACCAGAATGCCCCAAGCTGGGCTTTGGATCAGAACTAATGTATACTCTCCAAGCAGATGGGTTGTGAAGGAGTGGACTTGCAATGCACAGGGAAGTAGATTGAAAATGCTCCAGATGATCCAGTCCTGGCTCAGACTACAGACTATTATTTGTGCAGCCAATCAGATGAGGGCTTTGGGCTTTGGGCTTCGGTGTCACCTAGAGAGGCACCAAAGGAAGCCACCTCAGGCCTTCCTGGGAGTGCTACACACGCCCACTGTGGCTGAGATGGACTTGGCTCCTTATTTGCATGTGTAATAATAATCACAAGAAAGTGATCATTTATTCAGCAGCTACCACATGCCAAGCATTGTACCAGGTATTCTACCCATGGTGTCTTGTTAATCACCACAGCAATCTATGGACTTGGTATCATCAGTCCCAAAAGCTGAGTCATAGGGAAGGTGGGTGATCTGCAGTCACACGGCCACTAAGCGGCTGAGCCGGAATTTGAGCCTGGTTGGTTCCAAAGCCTCTGGTCTTTTCAACACACTCAACGCACCAAGGCAATTTCTTTCGTCATCAGCCCAGTGCTTTTCCCTTTGAGTAGACGCAGTGGATGCTGATTTTGCCTTTTGTCAGCAGCCAGGACTGAACCCAGAACTGGAAATCAGTCTTAGGATACAGAGGACTGATGTGGAAGAGGGAAAAGCACTGCTTTGATTACTGACTGCACGGGTCACTTGGAAGGGTGGACATCTCATCAGAAACCCTCAGGCCGGAGAGGACTTGTGTTTCCAGGAGCACAGTGGGCGGAGACAGAGCAGGAGCCAGCCCCCCTGCCTGCTGGGGTTTCGTGGTTGCTGTTTTGTCTTTCTAACTCTACGCTTCACTAAAACCGCCCCCATTCGGCCTCAGAAGCATTCATAAATCCTACAGAAGTCATTGTCCCTCCAGTGGTTAGTCAATCCATAAAAATCTATTTAGCACCTACTGTGTGTCCAGCCTTTCAACCTCACGGTGTTGATTAAAGCAGGAAGTAAGAAGTCACAGCTGCTGAATTTTCACTGGAGCCCCCCTGCTCCCCGATGTGTCACAAAGGCACATACTAATCAATCAGCTGTTTGCTGAGAACCTCCTGCGTGCTCAGCTCTGTGCCGGCTGCTCTCAGGAACACAGGGATGGTGTAAGGTGGTTTCCACTCTGTTCATTTTTACCCTGACTCCTCTTCAAGAGGGAGCGAGGAGCCAAAAGCAGGGCTTGACTGCTGTTCTTGACAGAGGTTAAGGTAACAAAAGTTGTTATTGAGAAACGTAACATTGTGCTCAGTTGTGGGGATACAAGGCAGGATTGGTAAGAGCGGGGCTGGTCAGGTTGACTTCCTGGAGGAGGCAGGACCCAAGGAACCTGGAGGGGCCAAGGGGAAGGTAGGGGCCTCCTAGGGAGGGTGGCGTGGTGGGTCCCTGGGTGGAGGACCCATCGTGGTATCATTCTTTCTGACACACAACTCATTAACAGTCACTTCCCGAGGGTGAAAATAAAGGTGTATTTACCTCTTTTGCCCAAATCAGTGAGCTGTTAGGTTCTAAGATTCAGAATGAAGCCAGTTGTGTCTTTTTTTGGCATTCTCAACGGCAGGAATTCAGCACCTTTTTTTCCTTACCGCTTGTTTGCAGGTGGCAGGAGTGTTAATGAGACAGAGCCGGTAACAATTTCCCCTGGGTGGCTCTGACTCCCAAGCTGACAGGAAACACGGCTGGGGCGTTTTCAGAGAGCAGCATCTACTCTGCCCATTGATAAAGTGATCCTTCATCCGTGGGGGTTGAAGGCGTGGGCTTAGTGGTCGCTCAATACATATTTATCGGGTGTTGAATTGTTCACTTTCATTTTTGATGCTTCAGAAGCAGCCAGTGTTTTTCTGTGAGGAAGTGCAAAAAGACCCAAATATCTGAGGGATAGGTTGTAAGAAAGACTGTTTGGGTGTCAGAAGGTTCTTTCACTCACTGAAGCAGGTTCAAGAGAAGGAAAATTCAGGAGACTTTTGGGAGAAGATTGAATGCTTATCATCCTTTGCGTACACATGGTTTTTAAGCTGGTTTTAAGGATAAGGAGGTAAGGGGCTGGTCTGTTTCCTGTTCGACCCCAGAATCCACTGGTGCCACTGCCTTTCAGCAGCAGGACCCTGCCATTAGTGTGGCCATTTCGAAGGCCTGAATTGGGCTGGAGGCGGGGCAACGAGCATCCAGCCAGGGCAGGTGACCGCCCTGCCTCGACTGTCTCTAGGAAAGAGACTCTCGGGGTCTCTGCCCTCTGCCAGGACTCAGGCTGCCCCGAGAGAGGGTCCCAGTCCGCATGGGCCGTCGGGGACCGCAATGCAGAGGCTTTGGCAGCACATCTCACTTTAATGATCGCTGCCAGGTCCAGGCGCTACTGCAGGAGTTGTTGTTTATTTCCATATCTCCAAAGCTGAGGCTGCCTGTCACATTCACAAGCAAAAGGCAGCACCCCACTAGGGAACACATTCACTGTTCTTCCCCAAGAAGGAGTTGTTGGGAATCAAGCTTCAGGCACTCTCGGGGGTTGAGATAAATCTGCAGCATGAAGTACCTAATGCTTTCAGCTATTTTGGGTCCTAGAGAAAATGTGACCCTGTATTTCATCTTCAAAGTTATCCTGTTAGAATTTGTGAAGTTGCATACACTTTCTGTGCCGTGGGCTCGGGGGGAAGAAGTTATGAGGTCCTGCCCAGTGGAGACATGGGTGCCAGCATGTTGGCCCCTTTAGCACGGTCCCCAGGGAACCAGAGGGACCAGGAGGTGAAAGGCCATCGGGCCTGAACTCAAGATACCCTACTGAATACTTATGAAGGGTCTTAAAAAAAGTCAGAGCCTATGATAAAAGTCACCATCTGGTCCAGGTGCATCTTGCTGTAAGAAAATATAATACATGAAAATCTAAAATGATAAAACAGAAGGATTTGCTAGTTTGCATTACAAAAGGATGCACGGGCTTCCCATAAGTGAAGCATTCCCCTTTGATATTTAATCTGTGGCTGATTTATTAGAAATTCCGTTCATATGCGACCAGTCAGAAACACATTAATTTATTTTTATTTATTTAAGACATGTCACCTACCTACTTTCAGGAGGTCTGGAGCAACTCACAGGTTAAAATGTGGGTCAGAGCCGCCGTTGGGAGTGAGACAGAGCGCACAACACCCAGAGGGGGAGGCGGAGAGGGAGGCAGTCACCGCTCCACATGAAAAGGTTCCAGGGGGAAGAAAAGGGCACAGGAGCCAGGTTACCTGATTGTATAAAGGAAGGCACATTTGTATCAGGTAATAAAAGATGTTTTGAATGGAAATTGCTTAAAAAATCAGAGGCTGTTATAAACGGAAGAATGTAGTATTGTCGAGATAAAAGGTTTCTCTTCTCGACTTTTGGAGACAAATGCTAAGCGTGGGAAAGTGTAACACTGCGGGCCTGCTAACAGTTTTCGCTCCTTCGAAACCTTTGAAAAATATTTACCAGGCGATTTCGTGAAAGAAATTTCTATCTTTTATAGATCTACTTGTTGCCAATTCAGGGAAAGGGTTGCAGATCACAAACATTTTCTTGAGAAGGCTGTGAATTTTCTTAGAAAGCATCAGGGATCTTCTAGCTCAAGTCTTCACTCTTTTTTTATTTTTTAAAGTCTAAACTCTTGTTAATGTCAATGTAGCTTCAAGTCAATTCCAAAACTGGCCAAAGAGTTTTCATGAACATAAAATTTTCCTAGGAGCCACCAGAACTTCCCCATTAAAATAGGTGGGTTTAGCAAAACCTAGGAGGGCAGGGGAAGATGCAGAATAATATTTGGAATCGGAGATATTTGTATATCAATCTGCAGAGAAATCCTATTAAACCAAATTTAAGATTTCAAAAGGGCTGCAGATATGACCTCATCGTTATCATCAAGGTTGTTTCCCTGGGAATCCAGATGAACATGCAGCAGTAGATGTGTGTGTCGTTCGAAAGCAGTGGGGTTGTTAGTTGGGGTGACAGAATGTGAAATAATGATGTCCTGCTGATGAAAATATCAATGAGAGCTGACAGTGGTACAGCACTTGCTATGTGCTAGACATGATTCTAAGCCTTTAACTTTACATTTTCTCTTATTATATTCCTTACAACAAGTGATGAATCCTAAGTCTGACGAGACCCATCGAGTAGGTGGGGCTATGGCCGGCTCATTCTAGACACACAGCTCAAACCCAGGATGGAAGCTGGATGTCTTGTGCCTTTTCTCTACCGAAGCGAATACCAGGTGCCTTGCGCTGGTAAGCTCCGGGAATCCCCAGCGGATGGCTGTACCTCTGGTGCCACTGAAGTCTGACCTAAAGGAGACTAGAAGGCCAGATGAGAATGAGAGAGAGAAGCCCAATTGTCATTAGCTATGTTTGGCTGCATAACAAATGTTCCCCAAACTTGGCAGCTCGAACAACATGTATTATCTCACCCAAGGTGCAAGGGTCAGTGCAGCTAGGTGGTTTTGGGGAGGTTGGAGTCAGACATCAGCCGGGGCTACAGGCATCTCAAGGCTCCAGTGGGGCTGGAGGATTTATTTCCAAGCTCATTCATATGACTGTTAGCTGGAGACCTCAGTTCCTTGCTGTATAGGTCTCTTTACAGGTGTGGCTCAGGACATGGCAGCTGGTTTCTCCTTGAGCAGCAATGAGGAGAGAGGAGGTAAGGAGGAAGAGGGAAAGGCAGAAGGAGAGGGAGAGAGAACACCATGACAGGAGCTGTAATGTTTTCTGTAACTTAATCTCATACAAAGAACAGACCAACGGAGGTTTAACAGACAAGAAGGTTGTGAACACCAGCAAGTGAGACCACTGGAAGCCATCTTGGAGGCTCACTCCCTCAATAGCCACGTTGGATTCCATGATTTCCAGAGAGGGAAGATGTACTTACTAGATTTCAGGGATTCAGGCTTCTGAAGGTCCTCATCAAATCAGGGGATATGACAGGAGATTTCAAAAGGGAAGGTGGCTCAAGAACTATCCTCGACCGAATTCTTAAAGTGTACTTGCCGATACTCTTGAAGGAAAATAGTAAGGTGGGGATGGATGTCAGTGAAGCTAGAGTAGAACTGCTGGAAAGTTCACCTTTGAATGCAGCTGGCGAAAGGAGAGAAGGGGCACAAATGCAGTCGAGTCACACAAACCTCAATGGATGTTTTGGTCTAGTTAATTAAGGCAGCAAAATTATAAGGATAACCAGAAACATTTTTCTTATTTGACACAAGCAGGAAATCAAGAAAAGACCTGATCGGCGATTGTGGTAAGCCATCTAATACTGAGGATTTCTGTGGAGCAAACTCTTACTGAGTGCCACTAGGTACCAGGCAAAATGCCAGATGCTGACGATACAAAGATAATTAAGAAGAGGTCGCTGCCCTCCAGGATCTCCTAGTCTAATGGGAAGACACACATATAAACAAACGCCATTCAGCGTGATCAATACCTTAATGAAATTCAGTACAGGGACTGTCCCTGCTACTTGGGGGCAGGTGGGTCAGGGAAGGCCGTGCAGGAGAGATTACACCTGAGTCCTGAGGGATGAGCAGGGATTCACCAAATGAACAGTAGAAACAAGAATTGCCAAGCACAGGGGTGGGTGAGCAGGGCAGGCTGGGGACGCTGCTACAGATTCATGTGATCAGAGCAGGGTGGAGAGTTGCAGACAGGGCGAGAGAGGAAAGAGGAGGCCGTTTCTCCAAGGGCCTCAGAGGCTCTGCTCTGGGGGTGCTCGGGGTAGTATTGCTCATCGGGCCGACATTAGGATCACCTGGGAGGCTGGTGAAAATGCAGGTTCCTAAGCCTAACCCTTTGTCCACATCCACAGATTTTTCACCATAACCATTTCCTTTTTTTCCTGGGCTAGACTATACTTCCCAGCTTCCTTTGCAGTTAAACTATATTTCCCAGCCTCCTTTGCAGTGAGGTGCACTCGTGCCAATGGAGTGTGAATGGAGGTAATATGTGCCGTTTCCAGAGCTGACCCATTAACGTCTGCCCTGCGTGCTCTCCATGTTTGTTTCCTTTCTTCACACAGGTGCAGGCAAGCACAGGGCTCTTGGAAGCTGCATATGCAAGATGGCAGAGTGACAGAATTGAGGAAGCCCTGGGTCTCTGAATTATTGTTTGGAGAGAACTACCCACTAATCTGGAACACTCATTTTGGGGTTTTAAGAGAATGAGAAATTAAATTCTATTGTGTTGGAGCTGTTGTATGCTTTTGGGTTTGTTTGTTTTCATAGCTAGTGTTACCCTAATATAGCAATTGACTTGGCCTGTGAGAGGGAATTCTCTGGAGAATTTGTGTTTGTAACAAGTACCCCAGAGGAGTTTGAGAATCACTGCTGGAGGAGAGGGGGAACCAGCCACCCCAGGGTTAGGGCAGACCAAGTAACATGGTGCTATTTGCATTTTAGAATGGCAGTAAGAAAGAATTTTACCTCCTTCTTTGCTGAGGAGAACGATCTACTGCCTACAAAGAAAAAGAAAACTGTGGCAACAGAAAATTGAAGTTCAAGATCAGGAAAGCGATTATAACAAGCACCAACCTACTATAAATGAGCTCAAGTCTTTTGGCCAGGACAAATGATACTCCAGGGAGTAGAGAGAACTCAGCCACCAGAGCTGTGGGAGAGCCGCTGCTGATAATCTTTAAGGAAAATGGAACCTGGAAAAGGAAATGCAACACTAGAGATGGGAAAACATTGCTTTTATTCATAAAGAGGGAAAAAAGACTCTTCAGACTGCAAAAGTAGGGATATCCCATCACCTTCATTAAGTTGGGACAAAAGTTGGCTGCCACCAAGACACTGCCAATAGGAGCCCACAGTCTGGTTGAGGTAAAAGGAGAAACTTTATTCAAATGAACAGTTGCAAACTGGAGAGATGCAGTGTCAGGAGGAAACCAAAAGTGCTCTCCTGAGACAAAGAGAAAGCCAGTGTTTATAGTGAAAGTTCCTGCCATGCTTCCTGATTGGGTCATTTCTATGCAAATAAGAAATCCAAATTTGCATAGTCTGATTGGTCCAAATAGCACTGTCCTGATTGGTTGGAATCTTGCATCCATTATGGAGCCACTCTAATTGGTCAGGAGAGATGCAAATGAGGCTATAGCTGTGTAACTCAGACTGGATGGGCAGGTCTCTGCGTATTGGTTGAAAGATGATTCCAGGAACTCCCTTATAGGGGTTAGCTGAGCTGGCAGAAGCCCAGTGCAGGAGGCTGGCAGTTCATTCTGCCACTTTTTTCCTGGTATGGTGTGTGTGTGTGTGTGTGTCTCCTGTCAACAACAGCTGTTAGGATCTGATTATAAATTTGAGCCCAATTAACCACAAGGAGTCCTTTTCTTCAGGTATGTTCTTTTTCAGGGTCAACAGTTGATTGTTTAAGGCTGATGTGAGCACATGAAATATGGAGAAGTCTCTAGAAGCCTGTGTGGGTTCTTTAAGAGCAAGCCACAGTAAGGTAAACATATTCCCAATTTTGTGGCAGGCTTGCTGCATTATTATGTCAGGGACCTGTGTTAGCTCTGGTTGAGGCAGAGCATACCTCAGCTTGGTATTTGTCAAGGAATCTCATGATAAATTTGTGCACAGGATAAAATATCCAACTGCAGACGAGTGTGCATAGTGGGCGATTCTGGAATTGTTTTATGGCCGTACCTAGAGATGCTGATCAATATCAGTGAGAAAGTAAATTTCTAGGGAAAGGCCACAGTGGTGGTTCCGTCTGATATTTTTATTCACGATGCAGATATAGAGGGCTTCGAGATGACTTAAATTTTGAGATGACTTTGCAGAGAATACATTGGTTGGCATAACAAGGCTCAAAGAATAAGATCCAGTACTAAGCTACATGTAATGACATGTGATGACGCAGATGAAAAGCGTGGATTGAGCACTTGGGACCAAAGAGTCCCCTGCATGAGGCCAGGGCTGAGTGGCAGTAGCTGCAGTCTGAGAGAAAAATGCAGGAATGTGGCACCAGGCAGCAGCGCTGCTCAGCTGCCCAGAGCCCAGCACAGACTCAGAGGTTAGCTCCGACTTGTATGTGGTTATCTGAAGGGGTGTGAGAGGCAGAGGGGCCCTGGCTGATTTTAAAGGGCCTGAGGGGCAGATTTCAGGTCCACGTGAGAAAGAACGCTACCCGCCTCTCACAGCTGTCCAGGATGGATGGGCTGTGAGGGAAATAGAAGCGCCTGTCACTAGATGTGACCAGGTGGGAGAGAACAAGCTAGTGTTCGTGGCTACCATTTTTCGAGATTACAGCTGTTCCAGGCACAATGTTAAAGTGGGCTCAGAAGCCCTGTATTAATTTCCTTTTGCTGCTGTACAAATAACTACAAAAGTAGTGGCTTAAAATAATACAAATTTATTATCTTACAGTTCTGGAAGTGGGAGTCCGACGTCAGGTGCCTGCAGGGCTGTGCTCCTTTCGGAGGCTCTTTCCCTTCCCTTTTCCAGCTTTCAGAGGCCGCCTGCATTCCTTGGCTCTTTGCCTCTTCCTCCATCTTTAAGGTAAGCTGTGTAGTATCTTAAAATCTCTGTCTGCTTGTCTGTCTGTCTGTCTTTCTCTCTGCTTCTGTTATCATATTTCCTCTGGCCCTGGCCCTTTGATCTGCTTAGAAGAACCCCTGTGATTAGGTTGGGTTCACCCAGATATCTGGATTCATCTGCTCATCACAAAGTGCTGAACTTAATCCTATCTGTAAGGTTCCTTTTTACCAGGTAAGGCACCATATTTTTAGGTTTTGGGGAACAGGATGACATCTTTGGGGGGTTGTTATTCTGTCTACCACAAGCCCTTTATATGTTGTCTCATTTAATTTAGTCCCTCACTATCCCGAAGAGCTGGGCATCATTCCCATGTAACAAATGGAGAGTCAGAGCTGCCGAAAGGTTGAGGAGCACACGGGATCGCCACGAAGCGGTGGGGCAGGGATTGGCACCGGCTTCTGACTCTAAAAGCTGGGACTGGAACTACTCGGCCACTCTACTGCCCATGTTAATATTCTTCTTAAAGCCCAGATTCTAAGCACTAATAGTCCCTTTTCTTTAATAGTGTTAACTTAGTGGTGACATTATTGCAACTTGTTTTTCTAAAACATCACACAGGTCACACACTTCTGGCGACTATGAAATTTCCCGGGCCTCCCTTGCTGTCTCCTAAGCATCCTCAGCTCACAGCTTTTCTCCCTCCTGGATTTTGTCACCTTGGGCCCACTCAGCTACAGGAGTTTGGAATGGTGGTATTTCCCAAATTCAGATCTGATGGTCTTTGTAGAGCAAAGGTTACACAGCTGCAAGAGTTCGTATTTAACTCAAAGTAACAGAGTTATCAGAGAGAGTGTGAAAAGAGTTTCAGAAATGCAGGTTAAACGCCGAGTGATTCAGCAAGGCCGTGGGAGCGGCATCATGCCATGGCACTTAGGCTCCAGGGCAGACATGAAAGTAGCCGTGTCTTGTTGAAGCCCATTCCCTTGACGAGCATGACAATGAGCATGTTGTATCTTTTCTCTGGTCATCTTCCCAGGGAGCTCCACCTTGACCATGGGAATCCCAGCGTGTCAGCCTTGTCTGCTTCCCACCTGTGGCCCAGTTCTCTGGCTGTGCTCTGCTGGGCTGGTCCTGGGCTAGAGCTGAGCTGCATGTGGGCTGAGCACAGCCTGTCTGGAGAGGGGCCTCGCAACATCTGGAGGGGTACCAGGAAGTATTTGCCAGAGAGAGAGAGCACACAGCACAGGAGGGTGTGACTGGAGGTGGAGGCTGTGAACTGACTGTGCGGAGCAGTGGCTGGATAGCCAGAGATGAGGGGAAGGGGAAGGGGCTCGAACCCAGTGGGACTCAGCTGACTCTCCTGGCAGGTGGTTTCTAGATGGGTCATACACCTATGCCATTGAAACGTTCCTCAAGCCTCTGCTATAAGTGTGGTATTGATTGAGCTATAAGTGTGGCGTTGATTGAGCACCTGAGAGTGGAGAAGGGAAGGAAACTAACATTTTTTAACTTATTTATTTTAGAGAGAGGGGACATTTTTTAATTTATTTAGTTTAGAGAGAGGGGAAGGGAGAGGAAGAGAGGGAGAGAAACATCAATGTGTGGTTGCCTCTCTGTGGACCCCACTGGGAACCTGGTCCGCAACCCAGTCGTGTGCCCTGACTGGGAATCGAACCGATGACCCTTTGGTTCGCAGCCCACGCTCACTCCACTGAGCTACACCAGCCAGGTGGAAACTAGCATTTTGAACACCTCATTTATGCCAGCCGCTGGGCCAGACAGGACAGAAACTGTCTGCACGAAGCACCTCTTTTGTGCCAGGCACTGGCCAAGGCTTTTCACTGACCCCGATTACAAGGAGGAATACAACACAAGTCCTGCCTTCAGAGAGGTCCAAGTCCACGTGTCTGTGGATACCAACCTTTACTAGACAACATAAGAACTGAACAAGGTGGCAACTAATGAAGAAAAAAAGGAGCTGCAGGAGTAGCAAGTGAGGAACTGCTGAGTGTGGAAATGAGCAGGGTCTGCTTTCTGCCAGAACCCTGGTGTTAGCGCATGAGAGATGCTGCTTTTAGAAATTTTCCAATATGGAGCTTGCTTTCTTAAAAAATACATTCTGCTGCAGATGTGTTCATTGTTCAGTTTGTGGTCCACTTAGGACTCTTGGATCTTCTTTTGCTGGGCTTGTATCTGGCTTTTGTGTTGCCATTTCCCCCCCCTAGAATGCTCCCTCTCAACACTCAGTATTCCTGTGAACATTTTTTAAATGTTCAGTTGACTTCCCCCCTTTTTTTCTGACACAACATCATTGAGTTATACTTCACAGGCCATAAAATTTACCCATTTTAAGTGTGCAACTCAATCAATTTAAGTAATTTTACAGAGACGTGCAACCATTGCCACAACCAATTTTAGAACATTTCCATCACCAGAGGGAATAATTTAAGGGCACAATACAAGAAATATGGGTTTATTCAACCTAGTTGAACACGCATTTCTGAAATTATTCTACTTAAAATCCGTCAGCAAATTTCAAGTTACTTCATGGTATACTTCTGCAAAAAAAAGCAAAATGAGGTAGAAGGGCAAGCCCTGTGCCCGAAATCTTAAGAAAACATTATCCATTTTGCAGATCACTTCATTAATAAGCAGATTATTACAAAAGTAATTATTTTAAAGATGGCAAGTGCCATTAGCTAGTGCTATGTTGTTGTCTCCTGAGATTTATAAAAAAATCTTTTTAATTTGCTCTTCAAAAATCACTTACACTCACAAAACCACTTCAGTCAACAAAATTAATCTAGGTATGGGCAAACCTTAGTTACTGTGGCATGAACAGCTTTACCTTTTTGCCTTTTTAATTTGTTTTCGGTCAGATATTCTTTCCTCTCCAGAACTCACTGTTTTGTGAAAGGACGTGTCGGATGAATCCTGGCCCTTTGCAAACGTGGCCACCCTTCTGTCATGAAGGTCATCATTCAGTCACCTCACCCTTTAAGGGTGAAGAGTACACTGAATAGTGGATGCTCAGGTGGTTTCCATTGAAACCTCAGCAGTCAGAAAGTTCAGAGTCTGTGGCTGGCTCTGGAGTTAGGGACGCCATTGCTCTCCTGGGCTGGTCCTGCTGATAGGACCTATCGGACAGGGTCAAATCTTATTCCTTCTAATCTCCCATTCTTTTCTCCTTCTGCTGTAGACCCATCAATATAGAGAGTTGTTTATTCCTAATCAGGAGAACCATTATCCTAATAAAAGTATAGGAAAAACACTATCCTGGGTTGGTAGCTCTTCAAATGCACTCCTGTTCTATTTGTGAGAGTATAATGGGTTTAGATCTTGTGCTGTTGTGTATTACTTAGGAGAAAGAGACAGAGGTTCTGAAACAAACTCTACACCAGAGACTTGTTTAGTACCTACGTGTAAGTTAAAAAAAGAAGTCATCAGCCCTGGCTGGTGTAGCTCAGTGGATTGAGCGCGGGCTGGGAACCAAAGGGTCCCAGTTCGATTCCCAGTCAGGGCACATGCCTGGGTTGCAGGCCAGGTCCCCAATGAGGGCCATGTGAGAGGCAACCACACATTGCTGTTTCTCTCCCTTTCTTTCTCCCTCCCTTCTCCTCTAAAAATAAATAAATAAAATCTTAAAAAAAAAGCTTAAAAAAAAAAAAGAAGTCATCATACATTTGGAGATGTACAGGAACTCCAGGATACATCCTGATACATTTGTACATAGTGAACATACTCTGGTCAAGGTGGAGACCATTTCCCACCTTCTCCAGGCCTCTGTATGCCTCTCCCAGTCACTACCTCCACAAAGTAACCAACATCTGTCTTCTATCAAAGTAGATTGGTGTTGCCGTGGAAATGGATTACACATTTATATCTGACTTTTCCACTCAGGATTAGTGTGTGTGAAACTCCATCATGGTAGGACTAGACCATGATCTGGTGAACTTTTCAACTATTGATGGATATTTGGGGGGCTCCAGTTTTTGTCTGTGAGGAATAGTGGTCCCATGAACATTCCTTACACATCTTTCCATACGCCTTGGTAGGCATTTCTATTGGAGTAGAATTGCTGGATCATGGGAATGCAATGTTCAGCTTTAGTAGGTAGGATAATTAAGTCTTCTAATTCTTTTTGTGTCAGTATTTCCAGGTTGTGATTTTTCAGAAAAGAATTTGTCCACTTCATCTTAAATTGTCAGATTTATTGGCACAAAGTTATTCATTACATCCTCTCGTTGCTCCTTTGATATTTGTATGAATTACTGCTATTAGTAATTTGTCCCTTCTTTTTTTCTTGATCAGTCTTTCTAGGGATTTGTAAATTTTATTAGTCTTTACAAAGAACCAATTTTATGGTTTAGTTGACTTCTTTTATTCTACACTTTTTCTATTTAATTTTTTCCTGCTTATATCTTTACTATTTCCTTCTAATTTATTTGCCTTAAATTTGATGTTCTTTTCTAACTTTTTGAGATAGTGATTAAGTCACAGATTTTCTGTCCTTTTTTCCCTAAAATATAAATTTACGGGTATAAATTTTTTCCTTAAGTCTAGTTTAAGCTCCATGCTGCAAGTTTTTAACATGCTGGTTCTTCATTATTTTTCAATTCGGAATGTTTTCTAATTTCCATGGAAACTTCTAATTTTTTATTTGTTTTTTGAATTATAGGTATTTAGAAGTGTTATTTAGTGATTTCTAGACATTTGAAGATTTAAAAAGTGTTTCATATTGATTTCTGGGATTTTTCCATTCTAATAAGAGGGCATACTCTTTAAATGTACAATTTATTGAAATCTGCCTTCTGACTCAGAATATGGTTTATTTCACTTAAAGTCCCATGCACACGCAAAACATGTAATCCTGCTGTTATTGGGTTCAGTTCCGTATATGCCAACAAGGTCAAGTTTGTTTATCATGCTGTTCAAGCCTTTTTATTTACTCACTTATTGTCTGATTATTCTATCAGTGGCTGGAAGATGTATTTGAAATCTACGATGATGAATCCATTATTTTTCCTTTTAGTTCTGTTTAGTTTTTGCTCTGCGAGTTTTAGGTTTTATTTTAAGGTGCATACACACTTCAGATTATTAAATCTTCCTGTTGAATTGACATTTGGCCATTATGAAATACTCCTCTTTATCTCTGGAAATACTTCTTGCCTTAAAGTCTTGGTTTGTCTGATATCAGTACAGCTAAGCCAGCTTTCTTTTGGTTAGTGTTTTCACAACCAATTGTTCTATTCCCTTTTACTTTCAGCCTTGATGTGTCTGTCTGTTGTAAGCCACATACAGTTGGGTCTTGTTGTTTTGGTTTTCCAGTCTGACAATCTTTTAATTTTAATTGGATTATGGAGTCTACTTACATTTAATAAATTCCCGATTTTCTTGGTGTTAATTCTATCATATTTGTTTTATATTTGTTCTATTTGATTTATGTTCTATTTTTCCTCTCTGCTGCCTTGTTTAATAGTTTTTTATTATTCTAATTCCTTCACTTATTAGCTTCTTAGTTATAAATTCTTCATTGTTTGTTTATTGTTACCCTAGGACAGGGTTGCATACTTCTTCTGTGAAGGGACAGAGAGTAAATATTTTAGGTATTGAGGGTCATATGCAGTCTCTGACTCCTCCTTCTCCAGCTGTTCTTTAAAAATGCAAAACCAGTCCCAGCTGGTGGGGCTCAGTGGATTGAGCGCAGGCCTGCAAAGCAAAGGGTCACCAGTTCCATTCCCAGTCAGGGCACAGGCCTGGGTTGCAGGCCAGGCCCCCAGTAGGGGGTGCGTGAGAGGCAACCACACGTTGATGTTTCTGTCCCTCTCTTTCTCCCTCCCTTCCCCTCTTTCCAAAAACAAACAAATAAATAAATAAATAAAATCTTAAAAAAAAAAAAAAAAAAGCAAAACCATACTTAGCTCCCAAGCCTACAAAATAGGCTATAGGCTGGATTTGGGCATGGGTGATAGCTTGCCAAACTCTTCTAGAGTTTTACCGTATGCCTTAACAGAATCTACTCTCAATTAATAATTCTACTACTTCTTTGACATTACATGGGCCTTACAGCATTTTATTCCCATTTTCCCAAATCTGTTCTTCCTTTTATGTTATTTTGGTCATGTATTGTGCTCCTCTATGTATTTGAAATCTTACACGACATTAGTATTTTCACTGTTTTAATAGTTAATACTTATTTTGATTTAGTCTTAACATTTACCGCTTCTGGTGCTCTCTATTGCTTTTTTGCATTACTATTCTTCCAACTGGGATCATTTTGTCTGAATAACTTCCTTTAATATTTCTTTTAATGTGAATTGGTTGGCAATGCATTTTCTTAATTTCTATTTGCATGAAATTTTTGTTTGTCTTCATTTTAAAGGATATTTCCTCCACTGAATATAGAATTCTAGACTAGCAGTTATTATCCTCCATGCCGCCCCCCGCCGCCCCCGCCCCACCATCCCTCCTAACATTTTAGCTTTGTCATTCTATTGTCTTCTGGCTTCTATTCTTGGTGTTGAGTAGGTCTTATTATTGCTTCTAATGTATCTTTTTCCCTCCTCTGGCTATTTTAAGATTTTTCTTTTTGCCATGTTTTGGAAGTTGTAACATAATGTGCTTTTGTGGAGTTTTTTAAAAACGTATTTGAGTTTTGTCAGAGTTTATCAATTTATACATTAATATCATTTTTGTTCTTTGTCTCTTCAAATACTGATTCTGTCCTATTTTTTATCTTCTCTTCTTCTAGGATTCAAATTCTACATATGTTGGTTCTTTTCATAGTCTCTTATGTTTGTCTCACTTTCTCCCCCTCCCCCCTCCCCCTCTATACGTGTTTAGTCTTTTTCGTCTACTTTAGTCTGGTTATTTTTCTACTGACCTATTTTCCAATGTATAAAACCTCTCTTTTGCTATGTCTAATCTGCTGTTAAACTTATCTATAACCTGTCTATTGAAGCCTTAATTTTAGTTCTTATATTTCTCAGTTTTAGAATTTCTATTTGTTTTTTAAATTATATTCCAGTTTCAATTTTTTATATATTTTTGAACATATTAGCCATAGGCTTATAAAATCTTTGTTTAGCAACTGCAGTAGCTGAGCCACCTCTATGTCTCTTTCTAAAGTCTCTGTTTTTTTTAACTTCTTTTTTTTTTTTATGTCTCCTGGCATGCTGAATAATTTTTGATTAAATACTAGATATTTCTAATGAAAAGTTATTGACTCCCTGGATGGTGTTGTCTTCCTTTAGAGAAGTTTTTTTTTTTCCCCTAGAAAATCACCTTGCTCTGGTCAGGAATTGGGATATTTTGAGTCTGGGTTTTAGGTTTGTTAGGGCTGATCTTTGTCTGGCTTTTTTCTAAGTGTATAATCCTTTAGTTATCTCAATGAAAATCTAGGTTTTTTTTTTTTTTTTAGATTTCATTTATTTACTTTTAGAGAGAGGGGAAAGGAGGGAGAAAGAGAGGGACAGAAACATCAATGTGGGGTTGTTTCTCACATACCCCAGTTGGGGACCTGGCCTGCAACCCAGACATGTGCCCTGACAGGGAATTGAACCAGCAACTCTTTGGTTCTCAGTCCATGTTCAATCCACTGAGCTACAGTGGCCAGGGCAGAAATCTAGGTTATTTACCAAAACCTCTTCTTCTTGGTAGGCCCTGAAATTCAATACTTTTTCTTCCCGGCACTTTGAGACTGCTCAAACTCTGCTTGTTCTTTTTCAGCCTTTCAGAAGCTGTTTCTTTGCCTGTTTCTCATCCCATGGAAAGCTCAGGAATGAGAAAATTCTCTGCAGGGAAATCATATGGAGAATGCCTGGCTTATTTCTAGATGAGCCCTTTCTTGATAAGAGTTTCCTATGTTTTGGAAACCATGGTCACTTTGAACTCCAATTTTTGCCTTCTCAGACCAGCAAGGCAGCTGCAGGACTAGATCAATGCTTTTTCTCTGAGTCAATAACACTCTTCCCTTCCCCCAAGCTGGCAAAATGCCCCAAAGGGAAAATGTGAGGGTTTTGGGGGTTTACTCACGGCATTTTCTTTTTCTCCAGAATCTTGGTCCCTAACATCCTGGCTGCCTTGTTACTCCTTATCTCAATATCAGATGAAGGCCAGGGAGGGGGTGCTGGCTGGAGAGGGTCAAAAGGGGGAAAGGGGGCACATCTGTAACCGTGCCAACAACAGCAGCAACAAAAAGACCGAAACTTCCAGTGGTTCCTGGAAGTGGGAAGAGGAGTGTGTATGTGTTTCTGTGTGTGTAAATCTGCAGGTGCCATAAATAATTTAAAGTTGAGGTAGGACATTTCAAATCATTAAAGATTCAAAGTTAAGCTATTCTGGGTATGGTTTTAATAAGTGTTGTACTTGTTTCGGAATTTGGATTCCACGTAAGTTAGAGATACACACATGTTGGCTATCGTCAGAGTTCAAAGGGCTCAGATTCACTACTTGTTCCGTGTTCTCACTCTCGAGGCTGCATGTGGCAAGTCTCACAGTGCAGTCCCTGCTGCTCTGCACCTGTTTTCCTGCAGCAACCCCCACCCCGCCCCCACCTTGACCACCGCAACTTGGGGTGTCCTGGTGGCTCCATCAGCTATTTAGATTCAGATTTGAATGAATCATTCACTTACCTTTTATTCACACTTTTAAATCATTTTACAAATGATAGTCTAATAACATTAAATAATTGCAAAATCTAATAAAAAAAAACAACCAGTCTTAACCTCACCGGAATCTCATTAAAAACAGAGCTGCTAAGTGGTTGAAGATTGTTATGTCTGGTTTTGTTTCGCCTGCATCACCCTGGAGAAGCGGGGGATAGATGGAATCATTGAATTTGGGTTCACACACTCAAAATTGTTTTTATCCACTGAAGCCCAGATAAGGGAGGGGACTTCTCCAAAGTCACACATGTAACTTGTGGCCATTAAGAACCAGAACTCAAGTCTCCTGCCCGTGAGTCTAGCATCTCCCCTACGTGATCTGGGCTTTGGGCCCGAGCACTGATTTCTGGATTTTGACGAGCATTTCTTCAATGGAGCAATTGCTAGCTGACCAGCTGAGCACCCCTTCACCCAAGTCTGGAGCCTCAGGATGGATACCAGCAGGTTTGAGAGACAGAAGAAATGGGTCCCCCGCCCTCTGGAAAACCGACAAGCCTGCAGGGGTGGGGGCCACTGACAAGGGATGAGCTGCAGTCTCCTCACGGGGTCGTCTGTGGACACACGGCTCATGCAGTCTTTTCCGTATCGGCACAAAGGTGACATCCTTTCTGGTTCCATTCAGTTCCATGGGCGTGGACTGACACAGGCCTCCCTTGATCAGGCACTGGGGCAGGCATGAACCGTTCACCCACCACCATGGACCACGGCTCCATCAGAAGCATGCATTTGGTAGGGCTGAGAAGTTTGCAGGCCAAAGAGAGTGAAGAAAAGAAGGCTCAGGCAGGAAACCTTTTTATGATTTATTAATGCACAAATGCTGGCATCTCTCTCTTGAAAAGAGAAAGAAAACCACCGCGAATATTAATAATTATGCCAGCTTTTGTATAGCACTTTGCAGTTTACGACGTGCTTTTGAATCCATTATCTCATCTCAGTGTGTCTGTGGGAGCGTGCGGAAGTAGGGGAGCGCTGAGAGCTGGCATCTTTGGGGAATTAGCAGCCTTTGTTTTCCTAGGATTCCAGCCTGGTAAGGTGGGTGGGCACTATCTCAGTGGGTGGGTGGATGCTATCACAGTGGGTGGGTGGATGCTGAGGTTATTCTTTCTGTGAATGTCCAGATCAGGGCCACCCCCTGAGTTACTGTTTTCTTATGGAAACTTGAGCAAGTCTCTCCAGACCATAAGCTGGTTGTCTGTCCTAGTTTTCCTGCCTGCAGCCTCATTTCTCCTTCAGGTGAGTGCTTGCCTGGTGCTGGACATCCTTCCTGGCTCTTGCAGGCTACTTTGCGAAGGGCTGGGCCCTGTCTTTGTGCCCATGGCCATTGGTAGAGTGGGACTAAGTTGCTGCCACTGACTGGACTTTGTTAAGTGGCACAATCCTGAGATTCCTAGGGACATGTGTACCCATTCATCACAGGCCCTTCAAACATTTTAGGTGGTGGAGGGGCTGAAATGCAATTGGCAGGTATTAGTATATGCAGGAAAGTGTGCTTCAAAAAATTTCCAGCTCTGGCTGGTTTGGCTCAGTAGACTGAGTGCCAGCCTGCAAACCAAAGGGTGACTGGTTCGATTCCCAGTCTAGGGCACATGACTGGGTTGTGCATCAGGTCCCCAGTAGGGGGTGCGTGAGAGGCAACCACACACTGATGTTTCTCTCCCTCTCTTTCTCCCTCCCTTCTCCTCTCTAAAAATAAATAAACAAAATCTAAAAAATTTTTTTTTCCAGAACTAGTCTCCTCTTGCTTTCTTGTTGATGGCTAGAAAGCAATGATATCAAAATCACAAATGCTACCACCAACATTACTACCAAAAGCAATCTTTAACCTTGACAATTGAAGGTGATGTTATTTCCTTTCCTTTATTTTTTTTAAAGATTTTATTTATTTATTTTAGAGAGAGGGGAAGGGAGGGAGACAGAGAGGGAGAGAAACAGCAATGTGTGGTTGCCTCTCACATGGCCCTCACTGGGGACCTGGCCCGCAACTCAGGCATCTGCCCTGACCAGGAATCGAACCGGGACCCTCTGGTTCCCAGCCCGAGCTCAATCCACTGAGCTATACCAGCCAGGGCGTTTTCCTTTACTTTAAAGGGTACCTCTCCCCATGCTCCAGGAAATAAATTAATTAAAATGCATACCCTCCTTCAGGTCTGTGGCTCCCCCTCAAGCGGGCTCTCGCCCCCTTTCTCCTCCTGCCTGCTTTCCTCAGGGGATGCCCGTGCTCAGGACCTCTTCATGTCTCCTGGCTTCAAGGGGCTTGTTGGGTCCATGTGCTGTCCTCCTGCTGATGTGCTTGCCCACTTGTCCTGGGAAGCCTCTGGCCCTATCAGCTGCATTGCTGAAGTGCCCATTGCTAGGGGGACTGGAGTCTGTTTGCTTGGCGCAGGCAGAGCATGGCATTGACCCTGGGGTTTTGGTGAGAGGGAGTTCCTCCTTGCTTATTCGACACTCCTAGGACAGCAGGAGATGAGGAGGGAGTGCCATCTCAGGCCACCTAATCAGATCCCTAAACCACCTCTCATTTACCACCCTGTGCCATCGTGGGCGGCTTGCTTCCAAGATGTTTTTTGCTGAGGACACTGTTTTTCCTGAGATATACCCTGGGAAGTCTGGAGCCAGCTGCCCTATATGGGTATTTCCCTGCAAACCTGGCTGGCTGACCCCACCCATTTCTCTTCTACCCCCAGGTCTGAACCCTCAGAGACAGCCAGAAATTCATATCTGACCTCTTCATCTTCCTTACTCTCTCTTGTCTGGCCCCTCCACCAGCAACGGATTATGTTCCACTTCCTCGTTCAGGTATCTGGGAGCATATTTAAGTCATACCCTGTTTCCCTGTTCTATGACCTTAGCAGCCTTCTTCCACCTTCACTGGGCAACAAGCTTTATCACCAAAGCCCAGCAGAAGGCATGCAGGGAGAAGAAAAAGCCTGGATTCCTAAAATTACATGAGAGTCATCTCCACAGTCATGGCGCTTCACAACATTGGTGTCAGCATGGGTTGACAGACACCTTGGATGTAGTAAATCACCTTCTGTAGGTCAGGTCCCTGTAGCCCCAGCCATGAGAGGCCCACTTCCTCTCTCCACAGCACACCCTGTCACCAAGCCATGTGATTGACCTGCAGGCTCGGGACACTTTCCCAGCCTGAGCTTTCCTTGTGCTAAGCGTTAAGCTTTCTTAACTTTCAGCTCTCTTAAAACAGAAGTACTTGCCCCCAAATGGGCCAGTGAGTACTCTGAATAGAATTTTGACAAGTGGAGAGGCTTTCACGTTCACTATCTTAATTTCTGAACCTCTCTTTACATGTTAACTCACGGGCCAACCTTTCACTGAACAGATAGAGCCAGAGGCAGCCTGCATCCTGAGGTGTGTGTACCTTTAGGATCTTTTGAAATAAGGATGAGTAGTGAGTTGTAAATTCCAAGGCTTTATGAGAATCAGTTATTCTGGGGGCTTGGAGTGGGCACGAGGGGGCCTGTGCTTTATTTTGGGATAGAACTACACTATTTGCTAACCTGATCTTTCTCCCCTAAATATCTAGTTGGTTCAAAGGTTGGCAGAGGAGGGTGAGGTATGAGTTCTAATTAACTGTATTACAGTTTTAAGCCAGCTTGTCCATGAATTTGCAGAATAAATGTGGTGTCAGGACAGGGTTTGGTGATGCTTAGTTAGGGGCTTCTGGTGGTGTTGCAGGTGAAAAGATATATGACTATATCATATATGTAGATATATATGTACATACATGACTTCAGGTCAGATCAGACCCCGCCTGAGGGTAGAAGACTCCCTCCTCTCAATCCCTCCACTGGTGCTCACTCTGCCTGCTGGGTCTCCACCCTTTCCTTGTGCATCTTACCTATACTGATCTCCAGCTTCATTCTCCAATACACTTTCCAGCTTGGAGTTTTGCTCGGGCTGCGTCATGCTGGTGGTACACCCTCTGTCCTCTCTCTGAGGCCTCCAGGATCCTCTCAGCTCAAGATCATCTCCCTCTGTGGCTTGCTTTCCTGGTCCCTGCACAGTCTGTCTCCCCATGAGCTCCTGCAATGTCAAATTCTGAACCATGTGGCCTTTCGAGCACACGGACTGCCTCTGCAGCTAAGCTGGCACGTGCAGTCATCTCTGCCTACTTTGTTCCTTGGCGTCCCCGGGACTAGGACTGAGTATTCTCCTCCGTCATTCCTGCACTGTCCACACTGGCCTTTGCTCTTCACCACGATTAAATGTCAACGAGGTGACTGATGACATCTTTGGCTCCATAAACCAGACCAACTGACACTAGTTCATTTATATCTGAATCACCCTCACCATTCAGAAATGATCGGGGAAAGTGACATGTGGACAAAACCTTGCTAATTCCTCCTTCCCCGGTTTAGCCCGTGTCTGCCACCCACACCCCCTCAAGGTAGTGACCTTGTGGCTGAGGGAAGAGGCTGCATCACCCATTTACAATCAGGAAAATTTGGAGTTGCCTTTGCCTCTCGGGTGCCATTCTCGGGAAGCCTTTATTTTCACCGAGGTTTTCTGATAAAGTCATGAAAAAAAATGTGGTCATGTCAGAACTACAGACATACAGGAATTCATTCAATTGAATGAATATGTCATTCAAGGTATTCCATGAATTTGGAGCAAAGTTTTTCGTGTCATTTTTTTTCAGAAAAATAAGACTTGGGCATTGTTTTGTAGATTTTTATGGGGCATAACAAATCTCTTCTATTAGGAGGATGACGATGATGGTGTGTGTGCGGATATGTGGATGGTCAAATGGGCGGAGTTTCTTCCTTTCCTTGCGTAGCTGCGTGCAGGCACGTGGAGCATCCATCTCTTCTTAAAGATCTGAGAGTGTCATCCCAGTCTGCATCCTGATTGGTTAAAGTTGTGTTGTAACAACATTTCTGCTG
Source organism: Micronycteris hirsuta (assembly GCA_004026765.1). NCBI lineage: Eukaryota > Metazoa > Chordata > Mammalia > Chiroptera > Phyllostomidae > Micronycteris > Micronycteris hirsuta. Next base: position 36,862 of record PVJI01006732.1, on the reverse strand, counting down.
CAGTGGGGGAGTCTATTGACATTCAATCTAAGTGCTTGAAAGGAACAAGTTTTTCCATGTTGGAAGCTAGCCCACTTGCTGCCCCGGGGCTCCTTTGCTCTCATCCAGTCAGGGGAGCGTGAGCGGTCTGTTCCTGTATCTGTGCACATCCACACATGGGAACAAAGCCGTGACTGACTGAAGGAAAAGTGGCTCAATCACACCGTTTTATGTACGTGGCACCAAATGGCCAGAATCATCTGTGAAATTTTTCTCCTTCTAAAATAGCAGAATTAGCTATTGTTTTGGTACCTGGGAGGCACAGGTATAGACAAATGCTCCAAAAGCCCCAAAGATCTCCCCAGGTGACCTCATCCATACCCATGCCTTTCAGGGCCATTCTGTTCCGACAGCACCTGATTTGCATCCCCGGGGAAGGCTCATTTCCCACACTCAGCTGCCCGCTTGGCGTCTCCTGGTGGGTGTTACGCAAGCATCTTCAACCAACTGTGTCTCTCACAGAGCTCTTGGTGTCTCCTCAGACCCACTCGTTCTCCACTTTCTTCTGCTTCAGTAGGTGATGCTGTCATTTACTAGGTTCCATAAACCAAAATCTAGGAGCTACGTGAGATTCTCCTCTCTTCTTTATGCCTTTCTCCTGCCCCAGACCCAACACATCGAGTCCTTGATTCTACTTCCAGGGTATATGTCGGCTCTCCTCCTCTCTCTCCAGTGTGAGTCCCATCGCCTGGTCCCCGACAGGCATCCATCCATCTGTTCTGGACCCACCGAGCCTCCCACAGGGTTTCCAGCTACTTCTCTTGCTCTCCAGTTTATTCTCCTCACAGCAGTCTTTGCAGAACTTAAATTAGATCCCATCACTCTCCAACACTTTTCCTGGAGTCCTACTGTGCTGAGAATAAAATCCGAGCTCCTTCTCTTGGTTTGTAAGGCCTTTCTGGTCCGCCCCGTGTGGTCTCTGTCGCCCTGTCTGGAATGTCCTCCCTGGCGCCTGTGCTGTGGCTGCAGCAGCTTTCCCTGTTTCTGGACGGCACCAGGTTCTTTTTCACCCCCACCTCTCCCTCGCGCCATTCCCTCTGTGGTGAATACCATTTTCCCTCTGACCGCATGGCCGGCTGCTTCTTAGTGTCGCAGCTGAAAAGCCATCTGTCCCTCTAGGTGAGCATATTCTCCGTCCACTTTGATGTTTTCCATCATAGCGCCCTCCATTTTATTCCCAGCATTTCACATTTTGGAATTACTTAGTTACCCACTTGTGTGCTGTCTGATTCCTTTCCTGGGCCATGAATTTTGGGAGGACAATGCCATATCTGCCTTGTTCACCTCGTAGCTCCAGGCCTAGTACAGGGCCGGACCTGGGGCATTCAACTTGTGGCAAACACTCCTGTCTGTTGAAGCCCTACAAACGGGGCTGGCGATATCCACTCGGTTTCTCTACCCCACTGGGTTAAAAGAGAGTGCAGGTAAGAAAGAGCTGTATAAACCAGAGAGAGTATCGACATGTCAGTGGGGAGAAACAAGTATGGCAATGGAAGGGCTCCACGCTTGATTGACAGCCCAAAGCAACACTGCCTTCCTAATTGTAGGAAGAGAGCAAATGACAGAAAGCTGTTTTCAGCCCAGCAGGGATAAGGGGTGGGGCATGGCAGGGGAGGGGGGGGAGGCAGGGGGTGGAGGGATGGGGGGGCGCATCTTTGTAATGTGTATTTCCTCATGCTTCTTCTTTTTGCCTTGGCCGCTGAGAGGCTTAAAGCTAAGCCTGGGACTTGATGGTCATGCAAAAATTTGCTCAGAATTTTCTGTTTAAAACAGATAATGTTTTGTGAGAGTGCCTTGTACTCTGCCTGATGCACAGAGGAAGCTCAGCATTAAACAGTGATGGCCACGGGAATAGTCTGAGACTTTATGGTCTCTTTGACATTTTTATGGTACAGTCCCCCATATCCTCTGGAAGCAAGGAAAGCATCAGTTTTGTTTTTCATGACTATAAAAAGAAAATTATTCATAACAGCCCAAAGTGGAAAAGACCCAAATGCCCATCAACTGATAAATGGATAAATGGAATGTATAAATTCATACAATGGAATGTTATTAGGCCCTAAAAAGAAATGAAGTACTGATACATAATTCAACGCAGATGAACCTCGAAACATTATAAGTGAAGGAAGCCAGTCACGAAAGGCCACCACATGTTGTATGATTCCATTTCTGTGAAATGTCCAGAATGGGATCATCTATGGAGACAGAGAGAAGGCCAGTGGTTGCTGAGAGCTGGGGGTTTGGGGGGACTGGGGAGCGATTGCTAATGGGTGCCGAGTTCCTATTTGGGGTAATGAAAATGTTCTAAAACTGATGGTGGTGATGGATGGGCCACTGTTTGAATACAGTAAAAACCATTGAATTGCACTTTAAATGGGTGAATTGTATGGTGTGTGAATTATATCTCCATAAAGCTGTTGAGACTGATTAATTGAATTAGAGTAAGAGCACCCCTGGCTCTCCGATGATAGCACGACGGAACAGGCCGTCGGAGTGAGTTCCCATCCAGTGCCGGCAGTGGTTGGACCTGGGTAACAGACCCGCCCTCTCTCCCTCCCTCTCGACTTCGCCCCTCCCTCCTTTGCTTAAATATTTTCCCAGCATTCTCCTGGAGACCCTGACCCAGAGATGAGTTGGACTTGGCCTTTGTCTTCACGGAGCTGGGTTTCGTGGGTTGGGGGCGGGGGTGGGGCTGGGGCGGAGCAGGGTGGGAAGGAGGAGTACAGTCAAGACGGGTTGTGACCCACTGGGCACGGGTGGAGTGTTGTGGGGGTTCTGGCAAAAAGATGGTCTCTCTGTGGAGGAACGCCTTTTGTCACAGCAAATACTGTTTTATTTCTTCATTCTTATAGGAATCCAACAGACAGTGACTATGCAGGGTGCTGGGGAGAGAGATGTGTTCCTGAGGGGTGGGTGGCACACGGAACCAACTCTGGGAGCCCAGCAGGGCAGGGGCCAGAGACCCAGGGAGGCCCGGAGTGGCCGCTCAGAGGGACCTGGAAAGCATCCTGTGCGGCCAGTGCTGGGAAGATGAGACTGCCCAGCTTGGCAAAGCAGCTCAGAGCCCGCGGCTTTGCAGAGAGCTCTGTCTTAGGCAGGCCACATAGCTCTGCTGGCCTGCTGCTGGGCAGACAGGGTGACCAGGTGATCCTGCAGTGCACTGGCAGGGAGGGGCTTTGAGGCTGGAAGGGCTCCCTCCCCACAGCACGAGTGAGGTGCCCCTGCTTCCCAAAGCTGAGCAGGTCACCACTTCCATTCCAGAGAGGAGGGCTGGCTGCCAGGTCCTGGCGGGGAGTCTGCACTGCGGGGAAGGTCGGCCTGGGAGACGCCGGGCTCCGTGCCTGATGTTTGCCACTAGAGGGAGTGCCACGTCGTCCTCCATCACCCTCACTGGGCTCCCAGGGCTGCGAGCTGGTTTGGGTGGCAGCCAGGGCTTGGGGTTTCCTGGGAAACTCACTCCTTTGCTCTTTCCCACTTAAAGCTTTCTCAGAAGCAGCTGGACTCCAGAATCCTTAGCATTGTTTATCAGTGATCTACAGAGTCCTTGAACTCAGGATGTTGTCTCAGGCCTGTGGCAAACCCTTGCTGGCCGTGGTAGGGATTCTGGTAGCCCAGGGAAGCTGTCCTTTTGCTCAGCACTCCTCAGTTTTGTTCGCCCGTGGGGAGTGCGCCTGACTCTCAGCACTGTCAAGGCCAGGCCCCTAGGTTCTGGGCAGTGCCTCAGCTCTCTGCCAAAGGGTAATGTGGTTTAGTGCCTAAAGTGGGGGTGGAGATGGGGAGTGGGGCTCAGGAATGAGGTGAGGCCAGGCCGGCAGGCTGGGTGGCTGGTGTCGGAGACCTGGAGACAGGGAGAGCTGGCTTGTGATGCCTTGAACGTGGACACGGTGGCACGGGTTGGAGCGGAAGCCCTCTGACGTGGCAAGCAGGGCTCTGCTGTGGCTTTCTTAGCCTGGTCCTTAGGCAAAGGGCAGTAGAAGGTTACTTGTGGATGCTCCTAATTCCTGGCATGAGAAGGTCCCACAGGTTCAGGTTGGGACCTTCTCTCACTCTGGCCTCTGGTGGTGACAGACTGATGGCTGCTACCTTTAGAGACAGGGCTGGAACTGGACAGGGTACCCAGAGACTAAGCCCTGGTCCATGGCCACCACTAACATGGCCACTGAGATCTTGGGCCACATTGTAGATCCTTTCTGATGCAGGCCATGCTAAGGGTGCAGGAGGCTCAGCCCATATTCTCCCTCCACTATTGACTCCTGCCTGGGTCTGGTAGATAGACTATTGTTTGTGGTCCCTGGGCACCGGCAGCCAGGCTGCAGGGACACAAACTGCGGCCCGCGTGCTGCAGGAAGCCGGTGCACCATCTGCAGCTGGAGCAGGTCAGAGCCGGCCTGCTGAGGCTCCTGTCACTGCAGTGGTTCATGGTGGTGATTGCCATGGTTACCCGAGGCTGGAAGCTCTGACAGTGAGAGGCAGAGCAGGAGAAGGATGTCCTCTCCCTGCTCGGAGCCACTCGGCTGCCTCTGCCTCCCCTGGCAGGTTTCTTCTGGGAAATACAAGAGCCTGGACCAGGTTCAGCGGATCCACCCACCATTGGTGGCCAAGTGTCGTGAGGCCTTTGCTTAGCACGTTCAGTGTGAAGCAGACAGAAAGGTTACCTGGGCTCTGCCCTCAGTTTACCCGGTGTTGGGAGGATGGGTCCTTAGGGAGCTCAGAGTGAGAGGAGGGAAGCAGTTAGTGGAAAATTCAGCGCAGACTCGTGAGGATCGGGATTCCTTTCTGGGCCTGTGCTTCACTGCTGGCTTGGGCTGTGGTTGTGCCCTCTCCAAAGAGGGCACTGGCCAGCCTGGGTGTCAGGACACCTGCTTTGTTTGCCAGTGGTTAGGAGTTCCAGCTCCCTCTGGGTCCTGGTGTCCCCATCTGCAAAATGGGGTTAGTGATTATTAATCCCCCACCTACTTCACGTCTGTGGAGAGGATTTTGTAAATGAATGATTTTGTGCATTGAAATGAGCCAACAAGTTTCAAGTCTTTGGAGAAAAAGCCTTATTTATTATTATCAACTCACTGAGCAGAAATTCCATTTATCTCCTTTGTTGCCTGTCTACTGCTGCATGAACTGAGAGCCACATTCCCTGGGCAAGATGAGGGGACTCTGCACAGCTGGCCAGTTCTTAGCTCTGGGGACTCCTGAGGGCCTGGGGAGGCCAGGTGGGGCTTCACCTGAGCTTGGAAGGGTCCCCAGACCGAGAGCAGAGAAGGATCTTCTGGTCCAAACACTACAGCAGAAGTCTAAAGGTTCCTGAAGGAGGTGCCCAGCACGGGGTGTGGGAGCTGGGGAGAGTGGGCAGGGCAGGTGCTGGAGGGGCCTGCTTTAGAGGCTGTCTTTCCCTTTGGTTCGTTATCATTACACGTTCACTTTAAAAATGAGGAAATACAGATAGGCACAAAAGGGAGAGAATGAAGAACGGAAATTAAGTCACTTATATATTAAATTAATTAAACTCTGATACTTGGTTCTGATCAAGTATCTTACACAGAAGTTCCCTGTAAGTATCTAAGGGAACGGATAAAGTCAGAAGACTGTAAACTGTCTGATAAATAGCTTTCAGGCCTTTTTTAAAAAATAAAGATTTTATTTTATTTTTTCTTTTAGGGGAGTTTTAGGTTCACAGCAAAATTGAGAGGAAGGTATGAAGATTTTCCCACGTACCCCCTGCTCCCACACATGCACAGCCTCCCTCCCCCCTTCTCACCATCCCCCCAGTGGTACATTTGTTACAACCGATGACCCTACATGAACACATCATTATCCCCCAAAGTCCATGGTTTCCAATACACTTTGCTCTTGGCGTTGCACTTTCTATGGCTTTGGACAGATGTGTGGCGGCATGTGTCTATCATCATGGTGCCATGCAGAGCGTTTTACTGCCCTGAAAATCCTGTTTTGCTATTTAGGAAGATGAACTCTTTGTTCCTGCAAACCACAGCTCCTGAAAGCTCTGCTTTAAAAAAATTTTTTGTCAGATTTATTTTTTATTTTTTCAGCATTTTATTTATTTTTAGAGAGGGGAAGGGAGGGAGAAAGAGAGGGACAGAAATATCAATGTGTGGTTGCCTCTCACGTGCTGGGGACCTGGCCCAAAACCCAGGTGTGTGTCTTGGCTGGGCATTGAACCAGCGACCCTTTAGTTCGCAGGCCAGCGTTCCATGCACTGAGCCACACCAGCCAGGTCCGATTTTTATGTTTTTTCCTAGCTCAGGTGATGTGCCCGAGGGCTCTGCTCTTCATCCCAGTTAGTCACATTTCCTTCTGGCCTGGATACAGCCACGGAACAAATGCTGCCCCTGTGTTGGTGGCAGGGAGCTGGGAGAGGGAGATGGCTTATTGGCTGAGAGGCTGGATCAAGGGGCCTGAGTGAAGAAGAGAAACTCATTTGGGACAAACATAAAATTCTCCAGTCAGGCCTTCCCTCCACAAAGAACTGCTCGGATACATGCCCGTGGAATGATGGAGACGCTGCTCAAGATCCCAGTTGCATCAGGCCCTCTCCTGGCTTCCTACTGCACTCTCCTTCCCTGGCCAAGCCCCCATCCTCTCCTCATGCCCCCTTCCCGGCTCACCATGATCCTGCCACCTATTGCCTTCACATCTGGGACCCTTCTAGCCACATGGCTGACTCCTACCCAGCCAGCTTCCTCTGTGCTCCTGCCCATGTTGCTTCAGCTCTCCACCTCTTTGGAAGGGCCTTCCTTGGCCACCTTATTTGAAATAGCTTTCCCTTTTTCTTCCTCATATTATCTACAGCCCCCCCCCCTCCCGCCCCAAGGAGATGCTTACTCTATTGCATATATTGAGGAATCAGGGTTTAGTTAACAGTTGTGAACCCTGAGAAGGAATATATCTGCTAAGAAGGACTCCTCATGGTTAATTAGGCCCAAAATCAAATGCAGAGTGTGGCAGACATTGCTCACAGAGGCCTGTTAGGTGCACAGCATTTCAGAGGAAACCCACAAACCGAGTTCCTTCCGCTTCCTGCACTGCTTTCCTGTTGGCTGAGCTGATCCTTATAAAGGAGCGCCTAGTAACATCTTTCCACCAATGAGCTAAGACCTGCCCCATCCAATCAGCTGCATAGCCATAGCCTCATTTGCATCTACTCTGACCAATCAGAGCAGCTCCATAGTGACTATTCAGAAGATGTGAAGTCAATTAATCAAGACAGTGCTAGTTGGACCAATCACACTTTGCAAAGTTGGGTTCCTCCCTTGTATAAAAATGGACCAATCGAACCAAGGCAGGAACTTGCTCGATAAGTGGTGGCCTCTCTTTGTTCTACCTGGTACGCACTTCAGTTCCTGGTTCCCGCCAGAGGCTGCATTTCTCCGTTAGCAAGTTGTTCGCTTGAAAAACGTTTCTCTTTTCATTGCGCTCTGGACCCGGGACTCCTGTTGGCACTGGAGTCGTGGCAGTGAACTTTTGTTGACACAGATTTTCTGCCCTCCCCCGAAGTCTGTTCCATGGCCTCTTCCCGGAGTTTGTAACTCATACAAGTACAAGCCAATTAACCACATTTACAAAATTCCATCGCATCCTGGACAAGCCACTTCCAAAGCTCTGGGACTTGTTTGCCCCCTGCCCGTTGTGGGAGGACCTCAGTTTCCCCGGGATGACTGTGACGGTGGATGTCTGAGGCCGCAGCAGCAGCAGCAGGCGCCACAGCAGGCAAGGCCCTCGGGAGAAGGGACCTGGCTGGATGTGTGTGTAGCCCCGAGAGGTCGCAGACTCCCAGTAGGGAAGTTCTCCGTGATGTCAGGTAAGCAGCTTTTTAAGCACCTCTACCTCAACCTCCCCAGCACAGATATGCGGGAAGGTGGCTTTCAGAATGCCTTTGCCTCTTATCTCTCTTATACCACCCTCTGAAACGGAATCTCAAACACTTAAGCAGGGTTTGATACAGAAAACAGTAAGCAGATAGAGGTTCGGGCAGAAACAGAACAGAAGGCGTGAAAAGCCCTGGAGAAAAGCATGAATGGGCTTGGAGAGGACAAATAAAATAGCAGAGACATTTATACGGGTCTCCCCTACCTCTCAGAACAAAACAATTAAGAGATAAGAGAGGCAAGGATGGGAGGAAATTCTTTCATTTTTCACATTGCAAGCTAGAGACATCCAATAGCCTGTTTATGAAGAACAATAAAGAAGATACATGAACTCAGTAAAGAGGTTGTTACAAATATATCGGGTGGTTTTGAAAGTCTCAGATTTTCTCCCCACTTTTGGATAAAGCTGTCAGCTAAGTATTAAAATTTTTTTACTTTTAAATATATATGTGTATATATAATTTTTTTTCAAAAAGCAATAACTGGTACCAGCAGTTTGTTACAATTGGCAGACAGAGTTATCACTTTTATTTAGGATTTGGAAATGCAATCAAAGAGGGGCAGATTGGAGCTTGAATTACATGAAACTTAAACAAGCAAAAGGAAAAATCTCTGCTGGTCTTTTAAACAAACAAACACAAAAATTACAGTTCCTTGTTGTTAATTTGAAGATACTAAAAAAAAAAATTGACACTCACACTTGATAAAACGATGCCAAGCAGAATGGTTGCTACTTTTTGTATCAAGTACTGAATGTTGTGATCATTTGAGCTCTTGTTTTTGGAAATTCGGGTGGGATATGAGAGGCTGATGGCATGGGAAGTCAGTGAAGTCTGGTCTGTTCGCTTGGGAGGAAATTCTTTTCTCCTAGGATAATTTACACAGATGAACAAAATGGGGAGAATCAGTTCTGTTGAGCTACTTGTTTTCACATTTGTTGTGTTTTGTAATTCCTGTATGCCCATCCCTGCCCTGGGGAAGTTGTGAAAACATCCCTACCCCTGAGTTGTCCTCACATTATTATTTTAATTTTCTTGGAGTCATCCTGAGACAAAAGTCTTCCTGTTATCTGGTAACTACCTTAGCTACATCTCAGGTCTAAAAATCAGAATAGAAGCAAAAGTTTCCCCTGAGAAGACAAAGGAGATGTCTGAAGTGTTTGCTCTACACCTCAGGCAATTTAGCTGCACTTCTATGGACTCATTCAAGATTCCTAAATTCCAGGAAGTATTTAGAAACCTGGAGTGAGTTGAAGTGAAGAGAGGTCCTTCTCTCAACAGGGCAGTGACCACCAGAAGTGATGGCAGATAGTCTGGTGGTAAGAGACAGAAAAACTACAGAACAGACACAAACTCAGAGAACTTAGTAGTTTATTTTAGTAAAGGGATAATTTCCAACTGTGATGGTTAATTTTATGTCACTGTGATGGGCCACAGGGTGCCCGAATATTTGGTAAAACATTATTCTGGTTGCGTTCTGGGTGTGTGAATGTGCTTTGGGGTGAGATTAACATTTGAATCAGTAGACTGAATAAAGCAGATTGCCCTCCCCAGTGTGGGTGGGTCTTATCCAATCAGTTGAAGGCCAGAGTAGAACAAAAAGACCGACCCTTCAATGAATAAGTAGGAACTCTTATCTTTTTTATTGTTTTTTTAAACATGATTTTAAAAAAGATTTTATTTATTTACTTTCGGATAGAGGGGAAGGGAAGGAGAAAGAGAGGGAGAGAAACAAGAATGTGTGATTGCCTCTCATAAGTCCCCTCCTGGGCACCTGGCCCACAACGTTGGCATGTACCCTGGGAATCGAACCTGTGACCCTTTGGTTGGCAGGCTCATGCTCAATTTACTGAGCTGTGCCAGCCAGGGCAGGGCTGATTGTCTTTTTACTGGGGCAATGGTCTTATTCTGCCTTTGGACTTTTACTCAGATTAGAACGTATACCATTAGCTCTTCTGGTTCCCAGGCCTTTAGACGTGGAGTGGAATATAGCATCAGTTCTCCTGGGCCCCCAGCTTGTCGACATAGCGAATTTAGGACTTCTTAGCCTCTACAACTTCCATAGCCAATTCCTTACCAGGTCTGTGTATCTGTGCATCTGTCTGCCATCTGTCTGCCTATAATCATCGTGTTGGCACTGTTTCTCTGGAGATCCCAAACTTACATACCAAGCCTTACCTTGGTCTTGGGGCTCCTTGTGATTGAATTGACAATGCTCACCCTGTATCATGGAGGGAAGGTACCTGGCTTCCTGTCCTCGTCACTCAGGTTCTCAGATCAGCTGCCCCCTTACTCTGGACTCTGCCCGGCACTAGGCCTGGTGTCTGCTCAGGGCTGTGCCTACGTAGCTGCTGCAGACTTTGAGCATCACTTCGGCTCGTAGAATATAAGCTCTGAGGAACCCTGAGCAACTTGTTCTTTGCTGTCTGCCTGTGTCTGCACACAGGGAGTTATCTCCTGTAAACACTTATTGAATGAATACATGTTCTCTATACCTTTCACAATGGTATTGAATAGAAATAGCTTGAGCCTTTTTTAATAGCTAAATTTTCTAAAAAGTGTTAATGTTAGAAAACTGTCATGCTTTGTAAGCACCCCTATCTTATCCCTCAGCACACACACTTCACCCCGCCCCCAGCCCACCCATTACCCTGAAGTGCGAATGGGTGCACACGGGCACGTTCACTTGCCGCAAAAGATGTGATGCAGGGAAACAGTGCAAATGGAGTCTTATTTCTTCAATGAAACTTGCTACCATAAGGAGCATTCCTCATTCAGAACTTTTTATAGAAATGTGACATTTAAATCTGGAAACATATGTTGGCTTAGAATCAGAACTACAGTTGACACCTGCTTCTCCCAGCTAATAGCTTTGTAACCTTGGGCAAGTCCCTTAACCTTCGCGGGTCTCAGTTTCCTCATCTACTAAACAGCGGAAAGTAACCACCTGGCAGGTCGTTGTGCGGATTGAACTCAGTCGTGTCTGTGAAGCACCGTGTGTGTTACCTGGCACACAGTGAGTGCTCGATGCGTTTTAATTCCCTTTCTCTCTTCTCCTTTCTCCAGTTCAATCAGGTGTTCTGATGTATGTGTTTCCAGTGCGCTGTAAAACTTCTTAAAGTGCATATAAATCAATTAAGTAGGGTGATGCAGTAATTGATCACATACCATTTATTTAAGAGATCCTGGGGAGAGGGGGAGAAGATGAGGGGCTTGTGGAAACCCCTAGAGAGGTTCCAGGAGGGGGCTGCTCAGATGGGAGCCCTGTGATATGCCCCCCTGGATAAACTCTGTGAGGAAGGACAGGGCACAACCAAAGATCGGGAATTTGTAGGAATTTGTAAGTTGGAGAAGGGATGCTGCATGGTCCTGGCTGCTGCTTTCCCCCAGGAAAGGCAGGATGATGGGAGGAGTCGCTGAAGTGGCCGTCTGACCTGTCTTCTCAGTGCAAGGTGTGTGAGTTAATGTCCTCAGTGGGCACAGCAGATGAGTCTGATGCCCGGGATTTCGATTTCTCACCACCTGCCTGCAGAGAAGTTGGGGGCCCCTTTGCAGGCAGTCTTCTCCCTCTGGCTGCTTCAGAGCATGAACCCTGGAAATCAGTGTCCTTGAGGCCCTGTTGGGATAACTTTGGGGAATGCCGTTGCTGGGGGTGGGAGTGGCTTGTGCCACAGACAGAGTGCAGAGATTGGGGTCTGCAAGGAGTGCTCATTCAGCGGCTAGAGAATGGCCTGGTAGGTGACTCAGATTCTAGACAATCCTATAAGCACCCTAGAGCACCTTTTCCGTGGGGGAGGACAGGGGGAGTTCTGTTTGCTCAGGCAACTGTTCCTGGCTGCTCTGCCCTGCCTGACCCACATTTTAGAGTGGAACTCAGAGGACACATTCCTCGGAAAGAGCCACACCAGAATGTGAGATTGCCTCTGCCATTTTTCAGTATCGGGCTCAAGATCTTTCCCCGCAGGAAGCATCCCCACCTGCTCCACCCTGTGCTCTCCCTGGGGAGGAGATAGGACGCTCTGCCTGTGGTTTGTGAGTGTTGCAAGACAATTCTCCATGGATCTCTTGCATTTCTGCTCCTCTGTTGAGCAGCGGCTCGGACGACCTTTGCTTTAGAGTCTGTCTTCTGGGATATCTGTTTAGCAAACAGCCTTGGAAGATGCAGCGTCTCCCTCTGGGGTGAAGAGCAGATAGCAGGGATTTGTACTGTGCAGTCTAGTAAGGGTAATGTCTCCCGGCAGGACAAAAGTCAGGCAGGGTCATGTCCATTTTGTGGGGTTGCTGATTCCTCAGCTCAGAGTCCCTCACTCCAAGTGTGAAGCAAACCCACGGTGTGTGCAGCATCCGCCTGGGCCCCTCCAGTTGTCCCCACGGGACTTGGGAGATCAAGAGGAGCCAATGCAAATGTCATGCTCATGTTGCTTGCTGGACCGTGAGAAACGCGAGCTTTGTTTCTGGGAGGCTCGTGTCTTCTACCCGCATCCGTGAGATTGTGAGCTTGCAAGTAGTATACGTTCTGGACTCCCCAGATCTTGAGAGTGACCTCCTCACAAAAGGAGACCGGTGACTGTTCGGGGCTGGGGCAAGGCTGTGTCCACTAGGAGGTCACTGTCATGCCCAAGGACACCTGGGCAGCAACTTTCAGTGACTGCTCTCCCTCTCTGTGTCTGTGTCTGTCTTTCTCCCCCTTCTTCCCTGGGCTTCCCCGGGCCTCCTCCTATTAGGACTTTCTGCATCTGTGGGCCTTGGGAGATGCCTGGAGTTTTTCTCTCTCACCTTTTTCCCGAAGGATGGGTCTGTGGGCTCCCACAAGCTCTGATGTCATCTCTATAAGTAGTAGTTTGCGTCAGGGTGTCCTCACCTAACTCCTCCTTTCCCACTCTGTCGTTTTCCTCTCCTTTCTTCTGCAGGTGTGGCCTGGTACCTTTTCTCCTCCTTCTCATCCTGTCCTTGATGGTCTGCTTCCCCGCATGCTTGGCTACACATCTTGTTTGGTAATTTTCCTAATCTCTGGGAGAGAAGACTGTTACAGAGATGCTGGCACTGAGGGCGGACTTACAGAGAAGCTGGTCAAGTGTGAGTCGTGCTTGCAGCCCTCCCTGGTCTCTTCCCAGCAGGCGTCAGGGCGCAGTAACGAGCACCTGCCTTTAGCATCCACCTGACTGCGATGCATTGCCAGCCAGGGCCTGGGCCTGCTTATTCTGTGCACCCTATCCCCCGACTCAGCCCTCCCCTTCCACCACTTCCCGCCTCTGTGCCTGACGCCCACTGGGGACGCAGAGTGGCTCAGGTGAACAAATGGAACGGGACCTGATCCAAAGCTGCTCTTGTTGTAGGCAGCTGGCACTGTGCCTCACCACTATCATCTCTATTTCTACCCCGCATTTTTATTCTTCTATGTCATGCTATAGCACCTTTCTTAATTTGCCCTTCCTGTTGCAAAAATGCTATTCCTGTAATCACAATTAAGTAATAAACCAGCTAGCGTTCACTGAGCATGCCCAGCCACGGGTCTGGTTATGGTCATGCTGGATAGAGCGTGGTGCTCACCTCCTGGGTGGGGTACAGCTGTGAGGCAGGCCCCGTGGTGACACGGTGAGGCGTGAGTGGAGCACGGGACAGAAGAGGCCAGCAGGCTGGGGCACCAGAAGCAGCTTTCTGGGAGAGGGAGGCTCACACTGGGCCCACGAGCCCTTATCATTTGTTAGTAGCAGACCAGAAATTCTGGAATCTCACTCGATAGTTGCTTCTTTGGGGTGGTGAGACTTCAGGTGGCCTCGCGTGCATCTGCTTGTATCCCTCTCAGTGTCTGAAAGATATTTTGGGGGTTGTCCTCTTCCTCAGTCATCTTAAAGGACAGACAATTGCATTTGCTCGTGTATTTCCACAAAGAGGCTTGCAGTTCACCTGTTTTAGGTGATAAGAGGTTCTTCCTCTTTAATGGATGAGTGGAATGGGCGGTGAACACACAGTACAAAATACAGATGATGCGTTACAGGACTGTACACCTGAAACCTATGTGATTCTATTAACCAATGTCACCTCCCTCAATTTAATAGTAATTAAAAAAGAAGAAATGTGAAGAATTCTGGAGGCCGTCAGCCTAGATTAATATTCATTCATTCATTTATTCATTCATTCATTCACCTCAGTGAGTATCACTTAATGAATTCCTGCTCTGTCTGGACTCTGTGCCAGGCCTTGTCGGGCACTGGTAAACAGTGACAAACAGAACAGGCATGTCCCTGCTCTTGGGGAACTTGCAAGCTAATGAGGGAGACAAATGAGCAATAAATGCAAACTCTTATCATACTCTGCAGGAAAAATGCAGGGCACTCCGAGAGCGAATACTACAAGGGCCTGTCCTCGGTTGGGTGGCCTGGGGTGGCCTGGCTGTGGAAGTGACATTCCTGCAGAGGTCTAGGGGGAGAGCGGAGTGAGATGGGTGATGAGGGGAGCAAGCCTTCGGGTACCGTCATGCCGTGCAGGTGTGCAGTCGGAGGGTCGCGGTGAGTGGAGGAGGGCACACAACAGAAACAGAAACGTCAGACCCACCGACCAAACAACGAACGCCTTCATCCTGGGCGGGCCTGAGACATGGGCTGGCCTGGGTGTTCATATTTGATGGACACAGCGGCTCCCGGGGGTGAGAGCAGGAGGGCGCCATGGCTGTGGGACAGTGGGAAGTCCCAGGTGGATTTCCAGGCCCCCAATGACTATGGAGTGCTCAGCCCGCCACCTTTTACCCTACAATGTTCATTTTTGCAAATGCTTTGCCCAACTGGACTCTCTGGACCTAGCTACCCCCATCTAAGTCTTCTACTAAGAAGGTATCTTCTAGCCCTGGGTGGTGTTGCTCAGTGGATTGAACACTGGCCTGTGAACCAAAGGGTCTCCAGTTCGATTCCCAGTCAGGGCACATGCCTGGGTTGTGGGCCAGGTTCCCGGTTGGGGGTATGTGGGAAGCAACCAATTGATGTCTCTCTCATACACCCTTCCCATCTCTCTAAAAATAAATAAATAAAATCTTAACCCCTCCCCCCCCAAATCAGAGGCCATTGCACATGGTATGTGGCAGCTTTTCATGCTGTGGTTGGGAGAAACTCACTTAATATTGTCTCCATTGAATGAGGGGTCTGCAGGTGCCCCGGGATACTCCTCTCTCAGTTTGGACAGTATAACGGTGCACATTATGCTAAAAAGAGTCTGTACAAAAGACCAGGCTGTAATGGTGGCTCCAGTGAAGCCTTAAGCTTCTGCCAGGCCCCCTTCCCTTGGAGGTGATGGACAAAGCACTTTTCTGTTGCGCTTTACTAAACCAAAGCACTTCATCCAGCCTTTGCAGCCCAGTGACGTCACTCAGGCCCTGTCCCAAGGCCTCCTCCCTGGCTGGGGTGGTCCACTGACAACACATCCTGACTCAGGGGGCCCTTTTCAGGATGGTAGAGTCAGAACAAGGGGTGGCTCTTGGTTCAGCACAGAACGCGGGGAACCGATAGTCTCCGATTGCAGCTTGACTATAAGCACCTCCTGTGCCTGGAGAGAGTGGGAGCAGAGAGGACACAGACAGGGGAACCTGGGCACCTGAGTCCACCTTCTACTCCCTTCATCAAGACCACAGCTGCAGTAGCTGCCTTTCCTGAGGGCCTACTGTGTGCCAGCCCTGCACTGAGTACTTTACACGGATGATCCCCTGTGGTTTCCACACCAGTCCTAAGCACTGACATCAGAGGAAACTGAGGCTCCCTGAGGACTCAGAGGGGAATGAGTCGCTGTTGTGTGAACGCCAGGCCAGGGTGCAGAGGTGTCTGAGTCTGTGAGCCATGGGCTGGATGCTGACGTCTCTCGTGGTCTCAAGTTGGAAGCAAGAGGAGCTGGTGAGGGTGGCTTTCTGGGGGGAGGGAGGTGCACTGCAGGCTTCCAAATGGTTCTTGCGCAGTTTCTGGAAGGCTGATGAAGGCACTCACTTTAAAATACAGCCACCTCTTCCCCAAATCCCTGTGTGTGTTTCAGAGGGCAGGAGTGGGACGGAGGAGCTCTGGGTTCTGTTTGTGTGCGAGACGACCAGCTCAGGTGAGCTGCCTTAGCCATGCAACTGCAAAGAACGCAGAGCAGCACACAGTAGGCGCTCAGATATTTGTGGGCTTGATCCGAGTCACTACGTAGGGAGGATGCATGCCTGCCCCCGTGCGTATGTCCCCAAGGGCGGGGCAGCGCTCTGATGGCCTCAGTCATGGTGTGGCCATCCACTGTCTCAGAATATCCTTTTAAATGGGTCTCTGTGTGTTCTGGGGTCAGCAGGGGCAGGCGAGTGGACTCTGTCTTCAGAAGGGACCTGTGTGATTTACTCAAAGCCAGCTGTGACCACACATCTGGGGGCCCTGGGCCCTGGGCACCGGGGACAGGCCAGGAGTTTGAGGCTGGGTTATACTGGCTAAAGATTCGCTGGAGTTCAGGTGTCTACCTGCAGTTCTGGGTCTCCAGGGAGCCAGGCATGTAGTATCTTCTTAACATTGCTTTTGAGCAAAAGATGTGAAAGGGGGGCTCCTTTGCTGGCTGTGAAGAAAACTCAGTCTTCATTTCTCCCCTTCTCGAGGAGCACGCTTATCTGAAAGGGAGGAGGGCCAGGCGGGCTTCCCTCAGAGGCCAGCTCTGCCTTCGCCCCGCGTTTGTCCCCGGCCGCACAGCGTGGCCTGATTGGAACTGACTTTCCCCCAGGCGCTCAGCGCAGGCCTATTAGGCTGACAGTCTGTAGTGTGTTGGGAGAGGCCCCGTTTAGCACTGCTCCCAGGCAGGCCTCTCTCGGCCCCATGGGCCAAATCACAGATGCTCCCAGACGCCTGCGTGTGCCGGGGCCTGAGCCACGCTGGGTGGGGGCTGCCTGGAGGCTGGGACGGAGGCAGAGGACTGGCCTAGATGACCTTGGAGCCCAGAGAGGGAAGCCTGCCTGGCCATAGCTGATGGATTACAAGCAGGGGCCTCCCTGATGGAAGTCTTCCCACATAGCATGGGGCAGTTGAGCTCTTTCAGCTCTGCCCCTACTGGCTCCAGGCTGGACTAGAGAGAGTTTGACCTTGGGCATCAGACCAGGGGTTCCTAGATTCCTTAGGCTCACTCTGCTCAAGTCGTCCGTGGGCCTTCATTAATCACCACGGCCTGAGTTCCACCAGACCCCTGTGTCCTACCAGGACGAGGCAGAGATGGGCAGGGGGTCAGAGGACCTGCTCTGTTTCTGGTCCTGCTGTCAGCCAGCTGTTGGTCAGCCAGCTGTTTGGTCTTGGACAAGTCTCTCTGGGCATCAACATCCTCGCCTACTAGGTTTCTAAGAGTTCTTTTGTCTTTGACATTCTAGTTCCTTCTCATTTCTCAGTCCCTCTCCTGCCCCTGTTCCCAGAACCCAGCATGGGGTTGATCGCACAGTTGGTGGTTAATAAGTGCTCGCTGGCCAGCATGATGCCCCACAGCCCAGATGTCTGAGCACAGATGGTGCCTTGTCTTCTGCCTTCCAGATTTCTGGGACGGCACGTACGGCATACCTCCCACCCCGCTAGAGAACCGACTGTGCTGGTCCGTGGAGCCCTCAGTCCCTCACTCTCTCAGAGGGTGCCACTGTGGACACGGCTCTGGGCTGGTCGGGTGTGGATGCAGAGGTGAAAGAGGCATCATCCTCCTGTCCCACCATCCCTGGGCAGCCTGGGAAAAAGGCCCAGCTCTCGGTTACGTGGGCACTCTTGTGATTGAGACATCGGTAGCGTCCATTCAAGGTCTTTGCTAGGGCTTCAGCCAGAAGCAGATAATTGCACAGATTCTTGTTGCTGCAAGTGGCATCAACACCCCCTGATGCCGTGAGGAATGCAGGAGCTCTGCTGCTATCCCAGGCCTAGGGA
The DNA here is from genome assembly GCA_004026765.1 of Micronycteris hirsuta. Taxonomy (NCBI): domain Eukaryota; kingdom Metazoa; phylum Chordata; class Mammalia; order Chiroptera; family Phyllostomidae; genus Micronycteris; species Micronycteris hirsuta. The sequence continues at coordinate 19,057 of PVJI01006732.1, read as the reverse complement.
ATCAGAATTTGCATTTTAATAAGACCCCAGGTGATTTGGATCCACAGGAAAGTCTGGCTAGCTCTGGCAGAGGCCATCCTCCCTGGGTGTGAGGCTTGGGCTCCCAGAGCCCCTCCATTGCCTGCAGCCACGATGAGCCCTTTTAGATGGTACACTCACTCTTGTGGTGGCCTGCGGTGAGGGACCCCCAGCTCCAGGTTTTCTGAGTGTGACCCCCTCCGCGTCCATCTTGGCTGAGAGTGGTTCACATGGAAGCACCCCTCTCTGAACCCTCACACTCACTTATTTGCAGAAAGGCTTCTGAGATTTCAAGTTGAGGAAATTAAAAAATCCCTTAGACTATGTTTAAAGAAATGCAGCTCAAGCTTCTCCTTGTAAACACGCATGGGCGAGGTCGGGGAGGAACAAGTAGGAAAGCCTTTGAAAGAGAGATAGCCGTGTCCTGGGCTCTTAACCAGGCTCTGCCAGGGCTTTTAGAGGACCCGCCCCCATTCATATAGGAAATGTGTGTTTGTGTACATTTTCCTTGTGAGGGTGAGGGTCCATGCTTTTGCAGATTCTTGAAAGAGCCCACGGCCTAAAAATGTCAAAGAACCCTTCCTTGGTCTCAGCTCAAATCTGTGTCCTGGGATTTATTGAACACCTTGCCGTCTGGAGGCCAATCAGGGACTAACTGAAGGGTTCTTTATGAAAACAACTCTGTGGTGCCATTAGGCAGGGCTTTTTTCCCCTTCCTCTCTCTGCTCCTCTAAATTTCTCTTTGTTCTTCGTATTATCTCTATCAAGGGCTATTTTCAGGGCTGATTGGGAGTGGAGAGTGGGCCGGCAGTGCGGGGCGGGAGCGCAGGTCTGCTGGAGAAAGCAGGGGCTCCAGTAGAGAGCAAAGGCAATTAGGCCTCAGAATTGGCCCGTATTCCTTCCTTTCCCTCTTTTTAACAAGGAAACCAGTGAAGCCATTTCTAGAAAATGGCAAAGAGCAGATTTAGGCCTGCAATTTCCTTGTTTCTGCCAGATGGATGTTCTGGGACAGGCGCCATGTCACTGTGCTCTGGATTGGACTAGGCATTCTGGTCTCAGGGTGTGATTCTCTATTCATCCTCCAAGGGCTTTGCTGTGCCAGGGGTGGGGGGCACCTCTGGGGTATCTGAGCCCACCACTCTCAACACTGTTTGCCCCCGACCCCCTGTGCCTTTAACCCATGTGGCTACAGGAAGGACCCTTGTGACATTGCCACTGCAGCCAGAAGCATGTCTAAGGACCCCCAGCCTGGCTCTTGCTCCCCAGTTTCTGACTCTGTGGTGGCCTGACCTCTTGTTTCTGCCTGCAGATGGCTGACTCCTTGCTCTTGAAGGCAGAAACCAAGTTTTCTATATTTATACCTCAACTCTCCTTAGACTGTGGCACTCACTTCTCCTTAGCCTTTCTCCACTTCACCAAATCTTCCTTGTCACTTCTAGTAATCAGTCCCTTTAACCCAACCTAGCGCCTTGCTAGGCCTTGCCTGTGGCAAGGGGAGATTTGGCCAATACCAAGTCTTTGCTTCAGCCAACCAGCTTTACTTACTACCCCAGACACACCTGTGATCCCTACCTCTGAATCTTGGTCAACACATTTGCCAGCTTCCTGATCTTTCTACTTAATCAAATTCTAGCCTTCCAAATCTACTTCCCTAATATTTCCCATACGGTGATGTATTTGCCCAACCTTTTTCCAGGCCTGCATTCTTCTTGAATTGCCAGGGGAACCTCTGAACCTCTCTCTGGGCAGGGGCTCACAGGCTCGACACAGCCTACGGCATCACCAGGCACCTGGGCTATTAGCAATATATTCTGTATGTTGAGCTGAGATCTGCCTCCGAGTCTTCTCTCAGACTCATGCCCTCCGGGATTGCCCGGTGGGTAGAAACACAGGCCTTGGAATCAATAGAGTGGAGTGTAAGCTTTCAGCTGTCTCATTTACTGGCTGTGTGACCTCAGGAGAATCACTTAACCTCTCTAAGCATGAATTTTCTCCCAGTGAAAGAGGGCTAATAATAATACCTATTTCAGTAGGTTGTTGTGAAGATGAAAGATCTTTGAAGCACAGAGTGGGCGTGTGTTCTGGGAATAGTAGCTCTTGTTATAATTTTACTTTCTGCCTCCCTTAAACGTCTCATTTGGCCTTAAATTGCTCTTATTTTGTCTCATTTTTAATGTGTGTGTCTGTTCCACTCAACTAGACTGAGTTCTTGGAGAGTCGGCTGATACCTTCATCTCCATCCCCACCCTACTGTTCTTGGGAGGGACGGGTGCCCTCCTTACCCATACACACTCGTCAGTGGGTGGTTGAATGATTCAAACCAATAAAAGTACATTTGCTCCATGCATATTTGAAATAAAGAAAACTTGCAAATAGCTTAGGTTCAAGGTTAATTAACCAGCTCTAGTGGGTTTTTACCGAATAGGACAGTACCATTACCCAACCCACCTCCTCTCTCCCCTGCCTTGAAAAGGCACAAAGGTAGGGCTCGGTCTGCTGAAGGTGGCAAGGACCCACCCTGTGCTTCTCTGAAAAGCTGCGCCATCCTTCCTTGAGCCAGCCTGGCTGTGGGTGATGGCACTGCCAGTCTGCAAGCTGGGGCAGACTTTGGGGTGCAGCCAGCCCCTCTCTGTAGTGGGGATGGGAGGTCTGGGAGATATGTGGGGGTGAGGCCGGGGTGGGTGGTGTAGAGTCTCGCTCACTGCAGCTTCACCAGGCCACATGATTCTTGTCGGAAGCACATGCAGGGAGCACCTGCCCCCCTCCACTCCCATGGCCTGATTAGTTCCGGTGGACAGCGAGCGCCTGATTCTGGCTCCATGCTCACTGTAGAGCCCCTTGAAGGTGCTTCTTGAAGGTGTCCTCCTGAGCTGCCAAGAGAGACACTCCGAAACGCAGACTCCAGAGGGAGGCTGCCTGGACCACTGCTCCTCGGCTTTTAGGTTTCCTCCAGGCCCTGGGCCGGCTCTAAGGACTGCGATGCCTGTGTGATCCTCCAATGCGGAGGTTTATTAGTATCTGAACCTCTGGGAGTGAGCTCCCTGAGGGAGAGGAGGCTGTGGTTTTACTTCCCTGTGATCAAGGCAGGCCGTGGGGAAGAAGGCAGTGTGGAGCTTATGGACTGGCGGCTTTAACAAAGAGAACGGACCTTTCCCAGGTTCTGTGCTGCTGAGGTCTCTTGCCGAGAGTGGGTTTGTATTCTGCTAAAACATTTTATTTTATTTATTTATTTATTTATTTAATGCAAAGGCACTTGGATCAGGGGAACATTAAAGGTTGGGGAGCGAGACGCAGAAAGCGGAACTCACAGCAAGGCTCAGCTTTGAGCAACCACTGCTCATAAACCAAGAAGAAAAGCAACTCATTAGAATGTGGCTCTCCCTGGGTTCCTGGCTGCAAAGTCTCCACTCTTCTCACAGAACCGCCTGAAGGAGAAAGGGAAACAAACTCAAACTGGGCACTGGTCCTGGGGAACCAGCCATGTTCATCAGCCTCGCCCGGTATGTGCCTTCCCCGGGAAGGGGCCACTGACCTGGCCTTGGCAGTGGCAGCCTGGGAGGCCCTTCTGCCCACCAAATACAGGGCAGCAGCCAGGGGGACTGGAACTCCAGCCAGAGGGGCAAGCGAGGCCCCAGCCAGTTTCTCTCCCTGCCGTGCGGGGTAGTGTTTCAATCCCAGTTGTGCACCCCGTGTCTGGAAAGGTTTGCTAAGATGGAGCCTGTGGGGCAGCCGTCCTCAGGGTGTGCCTGGCACAGTGGGGGGTCACTGTGAGGGACTCCAGGGAGGCTGCACAGTGCAGGAGCTCGTGTGGCACAGGCCAGGTGGGGGACACCTGGAAGGACCTGGAGTCTTGAGAGGAGCTTCTCGCTGGGAGGAGAGGGCAGCAGGGATGGCAAGGTGTGGTGGAGGGGAGGGGATTATCGGTTCTCTTTCCTCACCCACAGCCGAGTGGAGACCTCTTCAGGGAGCTAGCAGGGGGTAGGAGAGGCTGCGAGAAGGAAGGGCGCTGGGACTCCGAGCTGCCGCCTGGGGAGAGCCACCCGGAGAGCAGTGGGCTGCCGTGGGGAGCTCAGTGGGAAGTGGGTGCTTGTTGAGTCACTGGGGCTTGGGGTGGCTCCTGGCACTAGTTAAAGCATCCTGCCTAATGCAGCGCTTCACTCTACTGAGGCCTCATGGGTGTTAGTCCCACCCGTGGGTGTGTCTCATTCATTCAGCAAAGACTTTCTGAGCCCCAGTTATATGCTAAGCAGGCAGTGGGGGTGGCCCGATGCCCGAAGAAGACAGTGACAAAAAGAACTTCAGAGTGAAATGTGAGGGCCACGAGGACAGGAGGGAAGTCCCAACGAGCGGGGCTGGCACGTGTGGGGCCCAGGTTCCAGGGAGAAGATGTGCTTTGCTCAGCGCCAGGTCTGTACCTGTTGGCTGTGGGCTGTCAGGGATGGGCACTGTGATCAGTCTGTCCATCAGACACCAGATTTTAATGTGGTGTCCTTGGAAGGTGGCACAGCTCATGCCCAGCAGGTCACCCTGGCACCTGGGCCCCAGTTACCCCGAGAGGCCGCTTGGGAGATGTAAGTGTATCTTCCCCCCTTTTGTGAATAACAAACATACTCCTGGCTTTGACGCAGGCAAAGAGAAATGTGCATTAAAGAAGGAAATGACATTATCCCCTCGGTGCGCGTGGCGGGAAACAGTGAGCACAGGCAAGAGGCGTGCTTACGGCAGTCAGCCAGATGCCCGGCTCAGAGGTAGCGCTGGCAGTGGGCCTGGGAGGTCCACCGGCGTCTCCCAGGGCCACCCTGGGGTTGCAGCGCATGCATCTTCAATTTTTTCAATCAACAACAATATAGAACAAATGGAGTGGCGTTTAATTATTTATCATTCCTTTAGGAATACAATCTTTGTAAACTAAAGGAAGGGAAGAGCCATCTTACCTGTTCATAGAAAAAAGGAGAGCAGTGAACAAGGAGAGGAAATCTCCTTACTGAGATGATTTTCCAAAGCTTTGCCTTTGGTCCATGCAGTTAGAGACAAGGGGGTTTTGCTTAACTTCTTACTGACTCCCCACAATCTCCAGAGTTGAGTGCATGTGTTCGCCCGGGGCAGACCAGGTCTCCTGTACAGCAGCTCTGTCCTCTCCCGCCTGTCACCTCTGCGGTCACCAAGCAAGCTGGGCTCTGCAGGTGCAACTGTCCTGTTGCTGCACCATCACTCGCGCCTTCGTCTGCCCGGGGAGCCCTCACCCTCGCCTCTGTCTTCCGGAAGACCTCACCCATTCTGGAAGGCTCTCATCAAATGTCCTTTGTGAGGAGTTTCTCTTTCCTTCCTCCCTGTACTTAAAAAGTCCTTTGTGAATCTGATGCTTGTAAATGCTCGTTCAGTTGAACTGATTTGAGATTGGCTTAAGAGGTACGAAGTGTGCAGGTAGGGGGTAGCATGAGATAAGGTTGGATTAGGACGTCGAGACAGCTTATCAGGAACCCCAGGTCAATTGCTTACGGAAAAGAGAGGGTATAATGAAGTCACGGAGGGGCCGGTGTTGAGCCAGCCTCAGAACTCCCTAGTCTCCACCCCCTCTCTTCCTTTCCTGCTTCTTTCTGTGTGCGAGCTTCATTCTCTCAAGCCAGCCGTTCCCGTGCGAAGGAACCAAGGAGACAGGTAGTTCTGGGCTTGGATCCTCACAGGCACGGAGAGGAGATGGGGCTTTTCCACCAGACCCACTTGGAGAAACTTTCAGAGAAGGCCTCCGACGGGTCCAGCGGGGGGCACTATGTGGCTGGGATGTGGGAAGCTATTATCACTGCCCAGTTTGGGTCATCTGGTCACCCCTGTGACGGAAGGGAGGAGGTGGTTCTTTGAGAAGAGTGCCTTATTGCCCAGACGACACACACGCATAATTATAAACATGTGGCATGAAGACTGGGACAGATCCCGACGCATGACTCCAGAGAGAGCCTGGAACCAGCATCAGGCAACAGCCACGGTGACAAGCAGAGCGCGGGCTGAGGGACAGACAGAGGCAGTCGCCGGGACCTGGATGGGGTTTCCCAGTTGTCCCTGCGTGGCCAGCTGACTGCAAAGCTGGGAATGGGGGGCTGAGTTCCCCACATTCTAAAGGTGGAGTTTTTCGACAGTGGGGATTGGACATCTCTGTGCACCCTTGTCTCCACACTCAGCACTCTCCCCAGGCCCTGTGCCTCCCGCCTCCATTTCTATGAAAGAGCGCAGTGCGTTAGGGGCCCTTGTTCCAGCTGACAGCTGTGCCAGCTTTGCGGTCAGCCAGCTTTCCTTGCCCTCCCCCAAAGCCGTGTGAGAAAGGTAGGGTGTCTTGTCCCCAGTGCTCAGAATGGCAGAGGGGGTAAGAACTTGGAAGAACTTGACCCACGACCTTGGAGTTTCAGAGTCTACCTGACTGTAGGGGCTGGTGCCTGCTTGTCCCTTGGAGATTTCTGAAGTCAGGGTTTAAGGAGGGACCTGGGGGAATGCCACGAAGAAAGTGGATGTGAACAGGGGGTAGCCTGGGGGCTGCTGCTGGGGCTCCAGGATGCCCTCTGAGGGGGAGTGGGCTGGGGACTGCTGCTGGGGAAGCAGGGAGCTTTCCTTGGTGATGGCGTGAGGTGTGGGGACACTGGCCATAGCCCCCAAGAAAGCTGCGTGCACCATCTACCTGACAGGTGTCACAGCAACATCAATGGCTAAGGAGCCAGACAGAGCCAGATCAACATCAGGGACAGCTCCCCACTGCCACAGGTGACCAGCCAGTCACGAGAGAGGTCACTGCACCTCTCTCCCATGCCCCTCCCTGACTTCCATTTCTAGAAGAGACACGAGGGGAGGCCCAAGGGGGAGGCTGGTGCTGCGCCCACTTGCAGGGCAGGCAGCCTGTCTGCTCAGGGTTTAAGGGCTCAACTTCTAATAGCACAGAGTGGCTGGAGGCCGCGTGAGTCCTGCTTGAGATGTCGTTGGGCAGCAGGGTTTGGGCAGAGCACGTTGAAGGCAGCAGTGGGGAAAATAAGGTGCTTTCATGATTATATGTCCCCAAATTGAGATGGCTGAATAACCAGTGTACGGGCCAGCCAGCGTCACAGCGCTCGTTCCTGGGGGGCCTCTGTTCTCATGGGCTGGTGCCGAACCAGTAGTTCAATGTTCTGAGTGTCACCCCCACAGCTGGGTCTAATCGCAGTGGCAGGAAACATTCACCAAGATAGTACAGTCAGCAACGACCACAGGTATCATCAAACAGTCGTCATTCCGGGGACAGACATAGCTCTGGATGTGAGAAGTCACGGGAGGGGTCGAAGACGTGGCCAGTCCTGGACAGCGCAGGCCGGGACCCAGGCATGCAACGCCGAGAGGCACAAGCAGGGCACACAGACGGGGCACGCAGACAGGTCCCACTCACAGTCACGCAGAACAGCACAAACAAAGCCTCAGACACGGACGCACACGGGCACCGGGGCAGGCTCAGGTGCAGGAACCCACCTGTCCTAGCGCTTCCCTGCCTGACCTCTTGGGAGTTTTAGAAGCATGGGTCTTTTTTATGTTCTGGGAATAACCAAGGAGCAAGTGAGTTAAGGTCTGCCGCCTGACCCTGGCTCCCTGGCTCCGCCTGCTCCCTGGCAGGCCGCCCTGTTTTCCCTGACAGGTGTGGCATGGAGAATTCAGGGGCCCGTGGTCATGGGCGGTGGGCACTCGTTGCAGGGGCAGGGGGCCAAGGCGAGACACGAGCAGGGTTCGTGTCTGTGGCTGTCATCGCTGTCGGGGCCGCTCACGCGCGTGTGAGCAGGCTCCTGGTAAGTGCGTGGGGAAGAGCTCTCAGGCAGAGAGCCGCCGTGCTCAAGTGGCTTTGCCTGGTTTGGGAACGGTGGCCTGAAGTGGTGTCAGGGCTCACCCGAGCCACGCGTTTGTCAACAGCAGCGTGTGGGGGACTGCTCTCCGTGAAGACGGTAGTAGAGATTAGGTGAGGAGAGTGTACTGAGAAAGATCTAGAAATGGCTACTGGACAGAGAGCATACGCATCTTTACTATAACAAACAGTGACATGCTGGCTTCTGTTACTAATTGCTAATTCCTCTTAATCTCAGCTCTGGTCCAGTTAAGATTCTTCGTTTTCCCCTGGGGGTCTTGTGCCGCTCTCACCCAATCAGCTCTGAGTTTGAGAGTTTTAACCGGGAGAAAATGTTCCGGTCCCGCCTCTGCACTTGCTCAGAGGTCCTTTATGGGCTGCATCTTTGTCGCTAGGTTGCCGAGGAGCTGTTTCTCGTTGAGTCCCCCCTGCACGGGGCTGCAGTTGCTTGCTTTGTCCTGGACAGTGGCTTCTCTGTTGGCTCAGCATCACAGCACATCACACCCAAGGCCCTGTGTTTACCGCGTGAATATCTCTGCTCGAGTAAGCTATTGATTAAAGTTCAAGCTCACAATGTATTCCTCCACTGGCAGACACGGTCGTTGTAGCAATTCTTGTGTCCACCACTAAGTATCTTCATTAGCATGAAATGCTCAAACGTTTCTGGTTCAGCCATTTCACTTCCACTGCCACTGGGATTGCACCCCCACACTGGGCATCTGTGGTCCCGGTTCTTAGAAGCTCCCTTGTGCCCCTGAGGTCATGGCCGTGGCTTGCAGTAAAATCCTGGGAGACCTGCGGATGGAGGCTTCTGGTTTTCTGGGACATTGGCTGGCTCCTTGATTTACTGGGGATTCCCACACGACACCTTTCTCCCTGCAGACTGGTTCTGTAAACCCCAACTGCCCTTTGAACCCAGAGTTATTCCACGGAACCGGAGCAGCACTATCCAGGACAGATGTTTCTGCGTGATTCTGAGTGTCGGTGAGCCCATGAATGCCCTTGGGGTGGAGGCTGCCACTGAAGGTGTGCTGGGCTCCGTGAGGTTTTCTCAGGCATTTAAGCTTCTTCATAGAGCGGGGAAAGCCTTTGGGCACGGGGGGGGGGGGGGTCACCAAAGCCTCAGCACTCTTCCCCATGACCCAGGCCTGTGTGCAGCGTGGCTTGGAGGTGTGCCGGGGGTAACAAAAACTGGAATTGCGCAACCTGAAGCCCCAAGTCCATCTTTGGCACATGCCTCCCCTTCTCCCACCCTGTCGGCACAGAGCAAAGCAGTCTAGGCGAGGTAGAAACGTCGTCATGCTCGAAGATCTTGCTTTCTCTCTGAGTCTCTTGTTGTGATCTCAATCCCTTCCTCCTCTTGGTTTCCAAGATGCCCCCTTGAGAGGTGCTCCAGACTGTGCAACATTATTTATTATATTGATCGCCCATAACATCCCCCAAAGGCTCGATGTAGAGGGAAGTGACTGGTCCTAATGGCCCAATTAGGTTTATTATCTTCTGGCTCCTGATGTAATGTTTCTGCCGCAGACTTTGCAGCAAAGGAGCCCGGCATGGGGAAGGAGCCAGGGTGGGAATCTGGAGACCAGAGTTGTGACTCTTGCTCTGCCACCAGCTCCCAGCTCCCCATGGTGCCTCGGGAGAGATTTGCCTCTGTTTTGGTCTTGGTCTCCTTATTCTAAAAACAATGAAGAACATTTATTGAATCACGGGGCAGGGGGATAATTGCATTATATGAATTATCTCCCTGAAATCTCTCCAAGAAACCTATGAAGGAGGCACTGTTATTATATCAGGGTGAGGAAACGGAGGCTCAGGGAGATTGAGCAACTTAGCTTGGTTCTTACTGCTGGGAAAACACAGGCTGGTTTGACCCTCAGATCTGTGAGCTCAGAGCCGCCTCTCCAAGGGCCTCCATTCTCCGGCCTCTCCGGCCTCTCCTGGGGAGCCTGGCTAACCTGGCCAGAGGGATAGTGCTTGCTGCCAATCTTGGTGCCATCTTGGCAGCTCCTGCTCTCTGCATCTGGTCCACAGACACCTCGAAGGTCCATCCCAGCCCACCTGTAGTTAAAAGACTCCAGCTAGTCCTTACGAGGTGCTGCTGGAATTCAGAATCCACTTACATTTATATTATATTTGTATTTATAGTCCCTTCATGCACGTCATGTTTATACATAGGAACATATTTTTATTATTTGATAGGACTGGAGTGCCGTCATCCTGCCTTTGTGTCTTAGTCTTTCCAGAGAGGGACGCCCCATGTAGCAGCCCCCAGAGCCCTCGCTGGAGCTGGAAACCGATCCTGTGTGCAGTGTGGCCACTTGGCACCGAGGTGGGTGTCCACGGAAGTCACTCTGGAGGCAGCGGGAAGGGAGGTTGGCGTAGAGAGAATGAGAAGGGGGACAAGGCAGGGAGGTCAGTTTGAGATTCATTTTCAGAGGTAGAAACTCAGAGACTTTAGCCGGAGACTTATTGCCTGTCATGTGGTTGACCCTGCTCATTGAAGATTTCACTTCGCTTTGGATTTGGGGAGCCTACCGTTTTCTGTCCCAGCCTCCTCTTTCCCTTTTCCCCATCCCACTTCATGGCTTAAACACCAGAAGTCCAATCCAGGTGCACGAGGCCTGGGACCATGTTTGCGCTGAGATTTCTGGCAGGCTGTTTGCTCTTTCCCTTTATCCCTCTATAGTATTAGTGCCTCTTGGATTCAGTGTGCGCATTTATCCAATAAGGGCAGCCTCTCAAGCTGAAAGAGAATCCCATGAGCCCCTGGTGACTAAGTAGCCAATGTGACAACCCAGGGCTCTGCGGGGAGAGGACAGGTGCTTTGTCCCGGCCCCTCAGATCCTGGGGGGCAGGACCGAGGCTGCCAGGTGCACACTAATGATTGTTTTCACCGAAGAATTTTGGACTCCGTGCTATACAATTTTCATCCTTTTTGCAAAATGAATGATAATTTGGGTCTGTCTTGACTGCTGGTTTTGCATTGCTAATATTGGTGGGAGGAGGTTTTGCCCAAGTTCTCTTAAATTATGAGAATTTCAGTCCAAAATATGTGAATTTTTAATTGCAATCCTGGCAGCCCTGGGTGGGTTTTGTGTGCAGCATCTGTTTCTTTTTCCATGCTCCTCCTGCAGCCTTTGCCTCCCACCCCTTTGCCTTTCAGGCCTTTTCCTGGGCTGGAGCTGACCCCTGATTGTCCGCCCTGGGCTGTGCAGAACTCTGCCGGCAGCCTCCCGCACTGCCTCCTGCCATGGGTCTGGCTCAGCTGCTGTGCGTTGCCACTGTTTCCATGACAAGTGCCATTTTCCAGAGGCTCTTAACCAAGTCACCCATTTTTGCTTGGGCTCAGAACCTGGCATCCCGGGCGAGGGCTCAGCCCTCGCACAGCCCTGTGGTTCCATGTGAAATCTCATCACTGCCAGTTTGATCATTTTCCTGGTGGAGAAGCGAGGTGATCGACACGTTCAGATGCTGTTTATTCATCATGTTTGCACGGCAGGGGCAGCGACTGTTAAAGAAACCTCCCATCTCCTCTGATCCCGCCTGCCCCCATGGGGGTCACACACGGAAGGCACTGCTGTTGTCGGTGAGCCTGGAAAAACCGTTTTTCCAGAGCCCCTTAGCTTTGCACAGCAGTGTGGGCTGACATTTAAGACTAATCTACGTGGTGAAGTTATTAACGTTTGAATGTTAGCGCTGGAATATCCACAGTGACCTCTCCTCCCGCGCGTGTGTGTGTTTGACGAGGATTCCCAGGCTGTGTCAGCGCCCAGAGCAACAGTCATACTTGCTTGTTATTCATTCTGATTCAGGGCCTCGCCTTGGGAGATCTCCAAGCGCTTGGGAGGACTGTGCTGATTTCTCCAGGCGATAGCACAGGAGCCAGGAGCCAGCTACTGAAAATGCCCAAATTGGCTTTTTCTACCCAGAGAGACAATGAAGAGCCAGAGAGAAGCCAACAGGATTGCTGCTAGCTGCTGGGGGACCATTGTTCTGGGGCTGCAGGGAGCGCAGGTTCCCGTGGTGGTGGGCCTGAGTGCATGCCCACGCATGTCTGTGTGTCCGGGTGGGTTGCTGTTGACCGTCAGGTGGCCAGTGTCTATCCAAGAAGATGGGCGGAAAGGCCGGGCCATCTGGCGGTGCCTGTCCACAGCATGGTTTAATGTGCATGCATGTTGGCTTCTGGGTGACTTACAATCGATGGCATGGTAAGGTAGCCTCAGGAAGCACAGTCGCTGTCTTCTCTAGTGGGCACGGCAGTGAAGGCAGCAGAGGCATTCCAGAAGGTGGAGCAGCATGAACAGAAGAGAGGCGGGAAGAAGGCAGGGGAGTGGTGATTTAACTAGAGCCGGATATCTCTGTGGGAGCCATTATGGGGGGAGGATGGAGAGTTTTACAAGACTCAGTTCAGGGAGAACCTTAATGCCCATGTAAGATGGTGCAGAGGCTTTTGAGGGATTGTGAGTAAGCAGATGTCATGGTCACAGTGGCACCTTCAGGGGTCAATGCGGCATTAGATTGGAGGATGGATCGGAGGCTGACACTGGAACTGGCCGTGTCCAGGTGAGAGCCTGGCCTTGAGCCCTCCCCTTCCTGTGTTCCTACTGTGTGCACTCTTCCTGGCAACCTCACCCCCTCTCTCAGCCAGCATGAAGGTCTCCGTGCCTCTGACACACAGCTCCTCATCTCCCGCCCAGACGCTGCTCCGAGCACCAGTTCTCGGTGCCCGACTGTGCCTCCGCCCGGCCTGCCCCGTGGTCCTCGCTGGCAGGGCACAGTGCCCGCCCCTCTCGGGAGCTGCCCTGGAGGGCTCAGTACTTAATTTTATGCCAGCCTCACTCTGGTTTTTAGAAGATACCTCATCTTTGCTCCTCCCGTGTTATATCCAGCATCCTTGAAGTTCCCCCTTATTTTGGATCCTGAATCTTGCCGACATCTCTCGCATTTCTGCCACCGTCCCACTGTTCACACTCTTCCTCTCCTCCTTACGTGCCACCAGCCTTCCCCGGCATCTTGGCCTGGAGATGTCCTGCTTGGCCCCAAACAGGTGCAAATGTCAGCTCCTGCGAGAAACGGCTCCTCCCTGTAATCTTCATGGCCGTTCACTTGCTTTGTTTCAGCTGTGGCGTATGTGCCTAAAAAACGAACTCCGCCTCCCGGCCCGTCTCATTTCTGCAGGGCGGCTGTGGGTTAAGGCTTTATGACTGTGTGGCCTTTCAGGGAGCCCGGTCACGCTCTGTATGTATTGTGGGGAGGTCAGGCCCCCTGCCCAACATGATTCTATGAGGCGAGACCCTCAAAGTGAGTGAGACCCTCAGGTGGCTCACAGAGTGACTGTGCTGTAGTCTTGGGGCTGAGAAGCAAGGTGGTTCTTGCCAGGAGAGGGCAGGGCAGGAGCTTTGAAGTGAGGGACCGAGGCCAGGCCTGTCATTCAGGTGTGTGGGCCTCAGGGTGGAAGGCTGGTGCGGCTCAGAGTTTCTGCTCCGTGGGGCGGGAGGAGGTCAAGGTGGACCCAGTTCCTGGGGGGGAGGCGAACCTCAGAGTGTTAGACTTCCTGTTCTCTCCCTTTGTATTTCCCCTCTTTGTCCTGTCAGCACAGATCGAGACTTTGCGAACTCAATCTATTTCAGCAGGGCTCACAGAAGCCAAGGAGACTGTTTGGGGCCCTGGGTCCCCAGGAGCTTCTGGGGCTCCATGGTGTGCCTCTGGAGTGTGGGGTCCCAGAGGAAGGCTGAGTGGGGGGGTGTCTAGGCCTCTCTCACCAGCCCTTTCCCAAGACCCTTTCTTGGAGCAGAACTTGCAGAGGGCGAGGTGTTGTTTTACTAGGAAGGCAATTTCCCCACAGCAGCAGCACTGTGGGCTTCTTGAGGACCAGGGGCTGTGCCTCTGCCATCTTCTCTGACCTGGAGCCCGAGCATGGGCTGCCCTCAGGGCAGGCTCAAAAGACACCTTTTATTTTCTTCCCATCTTCCCGCCACCCCAATCTACACAAACACGCACTTATTGTGGAACAAATAAAATTTACCAGCTTGAAAATGAGGGTTCAGGCAGAAATGGAAGTCTATACAATTTTGCAGTGCACCTTTGTGCACGTGCACATGCGTTAGTGCATGTGTGTGCATGCGTGTGTGTTGGTGTGTGCTTGTACAGGTGTGTGTGTTGGTGTGTGAGGAGGAGGGAGAGTAAAGAGGTGCCTTGCGGAGAGTTTACTGGCCAGGTGGGGATGGACAAAGCCCTCCCTGGACAGCAGCCATCTTCGCCCTCCCGTTTGTCTCTGTCCTTCGGATGTGGTCCAGCCCTTGGCCAGGGTCTGCTCCTCTGGCCTGTGACTCTCACGCAGCTGTGGGGCTGCTGTTGTGAAGAAGGGCGAATTTGGGAGGGAGCAGGTGCTTCCTCTCCCCGTCTCTGCCAAGTCTTTCTTCACTTACAAACACGTTTTGCTCTGCTCAGTGACAGGCTCCAGGCGGGTGACCCGCTCATGCGTGGCCCGCCTTCTTCTTTGTGTCCTTCATAAAGACGCTGTCGCTGACCTCACGTTTCCCGGCAGGGACTGGCTGTGTTTCTGGGTGAGGCGAAGTGATTTCCTTGACCCTCCCCCTTCCTTCAGGATTGAACTATGTCAATGACAACCTCCCCCCCTTTCAAAAAGAGCATTCTAATGTGAGGAAACATTCCTATCCATTTTCATGCTGCTCTGGAAAACGTTCAATGAAAATAGCTTTAAGGCTTTACTACTTAAGGCTTCAAGGTTTCTCTTCTAGTGCTGTGACTGGAGAGGAAAAAATCCCATTATGCATGACGATAAAATTATTCAAGTTATTGTATAAAATATATAACATGCAAGATATCTATTTATTTATGTACCGACACAGAAACTCACAAAAAGGCGGTGAGATCCAGGATCCACATTTCATCAGCTGTCGGGGGTTCAACAAGGTCCGGGAGAATGTGACTAGGAGAAAAAACCTTGATTTTCATTGCAGGCTCCATCACCCATCCGGCAACCAGTTTAATTTTGAAGTTTCCTTTCAGAATGTGAGCTAGTCTCGTGTGGTGCTTACTTATTTATTTATTTGGTTATGGAGCCCCGGAGAATAAGGGGGCGCCTGGTGTGGAGATGTGTTAATTAGTTATTTAATGTGGCTCCAGTTATTTCCCGAGGAAAAAAAAATCCACAAACACGACAAGTAATTGCTATTAATCTTAATTATTGTAATAACCTTCCTATAAACAATAAATGTCTGGCTACCCTATCACGTGTTTATTTCATTACTGACAAGGGAGATCTTTAAAATCTCATGATAAATTAATGCTTTTACCATTAGCTTCAGTGTGTTGGCCATGGGAAGAGAAAAATGATTGCTCAGTTTATAAAACCGTCAGGAAAAAAAACCTCTTTCACTCTAGCTCTAATATTCTGGATTTCTCATCCTAATATAAGTTAAGTTTTTACTTCCTTTTCCCCAAACCTCTTCCCAATTTTGGCTCTTCCTCTGTTTAAATGGCTTTTGTTTCCTGATTGCCCAGAGTAAATGCATGCTCTATTCTGTAATGATGTAATGAATCCTCAAAGGGTTTAGTCATTGGTCTCAATGATACAAATGCCTGTGTTGCTGACGGGTTATTATTATTATTTGCTTCAGGCCACAGATCATTTTAGCTTTGTCTGAATGAACTAGGGGAATGCGTTCAGGTGGCACCTCGAGATTTATTGTGAGTGGGCAGAGAGGTCAGGACCCCTGCCCCGAGATACCCAGTGGATTAGTTCTAGAAATAGGACCAGCATGTGCATAGGTAGGGTTTGCCCGATGCTGCACCCCAGAACATGACCCGTGGACAAGCACAGCTGAATCCGTTGCTGGTCGCGATGAGAGCACCCGCTGTGCAGTGTCTGCCTGCATCTCATGCGCGGAAGAGCTAAGTTGGAATATTTGCTGAGGCTTTCAAGTCTGTTTTAGGTAGAGCTTTCAATGGAGAAGTTAGGCAAGAATCATGACTTGACAGTTTAGGGCTGGTTAACATCCCAAGACCCGGAGTTTAAGAAGAGGAGGTCAAAGGTCTTGAGGCATAAAGTCATGGGATGCCTTCTGTCTCGGAGTTGATGAGTCTTTCAGCGAGTTCCTGGTTTGAGCGAATGTAACCTTCCTGAGCAAGAGTCTTCTGGAGGAGTAAAGTTGCGTTAATGTGGACAGTGTGCTGTGTGGTTTGATTCTTAATGTGTGTGTATTTAGTTATTTATACATTTAGGTGTTTGTTGATTTTACACTTGTACCACCATAGGCTACTCACTGTCTGTTTCCTTAGCTGTCAGCAGAGCAGTGGGTTTCCCCTCCGTCACCCCAGAGACACCAATCACACTGGAATAGAAGCGGAAATGTCAGTCCCTCCTGATGTTAGCCGTCACGTCCAAGTTGACCTTCATAGAAATGCTTCCATGTACAGTTGAAAGCTGGAGTCACCCTAACTGAAACCCAGGGAGACCCTGTCTCCCTGGACTTGGAAAAACTCACGGGGGATGCTTGGGTTCCAGTATTTTGTGCTTGGATATTTTTGGCCTTTGAATGAGTGGTTTTCAGTCGGTGCACCTCGGGAACACTTACGGGTGAGCAGCCAGAATACCGAGCAATGTATAAATTGAGCTTTTGTAACGACCCATGCCAGTGGGGCCAGGGACGGAATGCTGAGCTAAGGGGGTCATGGAACAGTGTAGAGAGAGTCGGTAGAATATGTTGCGAGAATGATAGCAACATGATGTCCCTGTGCCGTAGGGCGATTAATCACATGTTCACTGTAAAGTGCAAGCCCTTTGCCTCTTTAATATGGAAAAGAGTGACTACGTCCATCAACTGAGGCACAGACACGTGCTGAATGAGCAGTGTGACAGTTTGCCTGGAATGTCGTCCTGTCAAGGGCACTGGCAAGAGTTCTAACCTTTGAAATTTTCCTGGTTTCTAGATGGCTCAGCAAAAGGTGTCAGGTTATCTTTGCAGAGCTTAAGTTTTCTCATGTAACTGTACAGCCCAACCAGCATTCACCAACCAAGTCTTCCTGTGACTGAGAATGAGAACTTTTATTTTCCGTAATATAATTAATGGTTAATGGAGTATAGCCTTGTTTGTTTTCCCAAGTGAGTGCCTTGTGTCTGCCTGCACATGCACTCCCAAGTGGAAATGGGGCTATTTGGTCATTATTTGGTGAACCTAAGTCTTTCTGGTAAAGGATTTTTTGAAGGGCATTTAGCCAATAAGCATATAAAAAAACTCTCCGCATCACTAATCATTAGGGAAATGCAAATCAAAACCACAGTGAGATAACATGTCAAACACATTAAGATGGCTATTACAAAAAAGAGTTAAATAACAAGTGTTGGTGAGGACGTGGAAAAATTGAAATCCTTGTGCACTGTGGGTAGGAATATAAATTGGTGTAGCCACTAAGGAAAGTAGTATGGAAGTTTCTAAAAAAATTAAGCATGTGGTCCAGGAGTTCTGTTTCGGGGTTTGTACTCAGAAGGATTGAAAACAGGGACTCAAGCAGATATTTGCACCGTCTCGTTCATAGTGGAATTATTCACAACAGCTAAGGTGGAAGCAACCCAAGTGTCCGTTGAAGATGAGTGGATGAACAAAATATGGTACATGCATACAATGGAATATTATTCAGTCTTAAAAAAATAGGAGTATTGCCCTGGCTGGTGTGGCTCAGTGGATTGAGTGCTGGCCTATGAACCAAAGGGTCTCCAGTTTGATTCCCAGTCAGAGGGCACAGGCCTGGGTTGCAGGCCAGGTATCTAGTAGGGGGTGCGTGAGAGGCAACCACACATTGATGTTTCTCTCCCTCTCTTTCTCTCTCCAAAAATAAGTAAATAACATCTCTTTATAAAAGAGGAATATTATGATATATGGAGAAACTTGAAGGCTTCATGCTACGTGAAACAGACCAGCCACAAAAGGACAGTTACCGTACAGGTCTGGTGCTACGAGGCACCCAGAGCAACCAGGTTCGCAGAGGCAGAAGAGTGGTGGCTGTCGGGCGCTGGGCGGGGTGGAGAGTCGGCGTTTAATGGGGACAGTGTTTCAGTTTGACAAGATGAAACATTTTGGAGATGGATGGTGACGATTTCACAGTCATGTGAATGTACTTCATGCCATTGAACTGTATACTGAAAATGATTACAATAGTAAATTTTATGTTCTATACATTTTACTACAATTAGAAAAATATATTTGGGACTTCCGCCAAGATGGCGGCGTAGGTGGACGCACTGCACCGCCGCTCACAACCAGAGAGTTTAAACAGAACTCAATAGCGAAAAATAAACAACCAGAACAGACAGAATCGAACTGAAGGGAAGTCTGACACCCAGGAAGTTGGGGAGGACGTACATCCAGGCTGGTAAGCGGGGCAGAACCGAGCGGAGGAGCGGAGTGAGAGGCAGTTTGCCCGGAGGAACTCACCCCGGGACCGCCTAAACAAAACACTATCCTGAGCAACGGGTGAACCTTGCAGGCCAGCAGTGTAACCGGAGAGGCCAGTGGGAACCAGCAGGGCCAAGACTGGTGGAAAAGGCAGTGGGGAACTGGGGAGCAGAGTGGCTGTGAACGGCAGACGCCATTGCTCCCTCCCAGGCCCCACCCCCAGAGGAAACATCACAAAAAAGCGACCCAGGTTACCAGGCACCGACAAACACCTAAGACTCCAACAGGTGCGCCGAGATAAAAAAGAATGAAAATGGCCAAAACGAAAGATCAGAACAAATTACAACTAATGGACGAAGAGATAGCCAAATTAACAGATGCCCAGTTTAAAACACTGGTAATCAGGATGCTCACAAAACTGGAAGAAATAGTTGAACACATGAACAAAACGATAAAGATAACGGAGGAAGATTTACAGGGAACCAATAGGGGCAAAAAGGAAGCTGGGACTCAAACTAATGGGGTGGACCAGAAGGAAGAAACAAGAATTCAGAAAAATGAGGAGGGACTCAGGAACCTCAGAGACATTTGTAAACGACCCAACATCCGGATCACAGGGCTGCCAGAAGGACAAGAGGAACACCAAGAAATTGAATGTATTTTTGAACAGATAATGAACGAGAACTTCCCAAATCTGGCAAAGGAAATAGGCTTCCTGGAAATCTAAGAAGCTCAGAGAACCCCAAAGAGGAACACACCAAGGCACATCATA